>JAPZEB010028870.1:0-11678 GCA_029783705.1 Chaetodon striatus
GCTTGTTTGTTTTGAGAAAACACACACACACATACACACACACTTTTACAGAATCCCCCCTTCATTGTTATAGTTTCCATGGTTTGTTCAAACACCCCCAGTTTTCCTAGCTCTCGGTGAAGGGAAGCAGTCCATTAAAACAGACCCTTCTATAATGTTCAGTCTCAACTGGCGCTGAATAACACTATAAGTAGCCTATACTGTAGGCTGTGGACAAAATAATATGAACACCATTAAGTATGAACATTTTGATACAACATCACCACCACAAATCACAGCCACGTAAATCAACCGTCAGTCTCAATAATGTTGGAGCATTCTGATCTTAAAGGTCCCTTGCACAGGATTTAGTATCAGCTATTGGCAGAAGTGTAATATAATATTCATAAACATGTCTTCAGTAGTTTATAACCACCTGACAATAAGAATTGTTGTGTTTTCGTTACCTCAGAATGAGCCATTTATATCCATAATAACAGAGTCCACAACATTGTCCTACAGTGGCCTAGAATGGACAAACCTGGCTCCAGACCGGGCCAGTTGTGTTTTTGCGTCGACCACCATATTTCTCCTACACAAGAAATTTCAGTTGGTTGCAATCTTCAATTTCACCGCTAGATGCCACCAAATCCTACACACTGGACCTTTAAATCTGTCGTATTCACTGCAAGGCTGCATTGGATTGTGTGATTTTAGCCAGTTAATCCTGTTATGACCTTCGCCATGCTCTATTATAGTAATATAATTTGCTTTTTTTGTCGGTTAAATTGTAATGGCATGCTCTTATTATGACAGGGAAAAGCCAGGAAGTTAGATTGTAAGGGCAGGTGCTCTTATTTAGAAAGGGTTTGTTGCCAGTAGTAGGAGAGAAACCGATCAGTTGTTATACACAGCATAAATACATTTTCACAAGAGTAAAGGTTTAACGCTACACTGAGAGGGGCACAAGGTTTGTTTACATTTTATTTTATATTGTGTTTAATATTTAAGTTTAGAGTTTAAATGAGCATGTGTGTGCTAGAGAAATGCTAGAAAAAAGTCTGCTTAGGGTGGGCAGGAGGGGAGGTAGATGGGTCAAACAAATCCCAGACTCTCACCCTGGAGCGCACTGTTTGTGTCTCGTATGAATCCAAAAGTCTGTCAAGAGGTATGTCATATGTAAGTCACGTAGCGTTCTATCACGTGTGTTACGTTAGTAACAAACATGCTCATTTTAAGCAAAACCATGGTGTTTTTTCTAAACATAACCACTGCTTTTGTTGCCCAAAACTAAGGGAGCGACCCTAGATATTACGTTTTTTTTTGTTCTTTTTTTACCTTCGTTGTAAATCTATTTTGAAAAAGACTGTATACATTGACAAGCGGAAAGTGTCCCGCTCCTGTGAAGTGTTTTTTAAAGATAGCATGCATCTAATGAACATAAATTGACACGCTGTCCCTGAATGTCCAAAACTGATGCAGTGGGGGTAAGTAGAGCGTCATATTTTGACGTGACGGGGCAGTGACCAAGCATCAGTATTTAATGAGTTGAGAGTGAAATTGTGTTGTGGAGTTTAAGTGTTTCCCCTTAGTATTGTGGGTAGTCTGGTTTAAAATGTATTCACATGTCCTGAGCAGATTCTCTAAACTCTTACTCAGCTCACTGGAAGCACCAGCTATGACTGAACAACCTCAATGTTTCACAAAACCTAACTGAATACCTGACAAACGGGGACATGATGGAGGGCAAAGGGTTAGTGTTGTAACTCATCTTCCAAACATGGCTTTCATCTAAATTTTGTTTGATGGCCTTCTTGGGGCAAAGTTTGGACTGAGATGTAGTGTCTGTGTCAACAGTTTTTATGTTCATTGAATAGATTGTATGAAATCTGATTGTGACACTGGGCAAGCAGGCGAGTCATCTCATCCTGTCACAGTCAGAGTCTCAAACGCCGTCACTTTAAGTAAATAAATGAACTACTGCGAGCTTGGTTTATCAGACTCTCCACATTATGAGTCTTCTGTGCTGAAGTGGTCCTCTCAGTAAGTGAGCAGTCGAGACTCGTCAGAGCTTGTCAGTGCTCGGTGGCGTACAGTCATATCAACACTGAAAGTGAAATCGGAGCACTTGCATCATCGCACTTTGTCTAAAGCCTGCCGGAGGCAAACAGCTCTCTGTGTAAGAGGTAATTTGAGCGAGGACTCATGCCTGTGGGTGGGATGGGTTGGGTTTTTGGGTGTGTGTGTGGAGCTTTTACAGCAAGGAGTGGGTTTGCCCTCCAGCCTTTCCACGTTTCTGACAGGTATTCCTCAGCTCTTCCTGCGTAACGTGACACAGGCGTTAAACAACAAGACATAATAGTGTCAGCGTGCAGATGGTGAGCAGCAACCCCACCTCTGTTACTCATCTCCCCTGCAGGGCTTGTTAAGGTGTTTTTGAAGTTAGGGGAGATTAAACTTTAACACATGGTGTGGTCTGCGGATGTTTTAGTAACACAGATAAGACGGTGTGCTTTGAGGAAGTTTAGGCAGCCAATGATGTTTTTGCAGGACCGCTAAAACCAGTGTGAGCAGTGTGAGTGTGTTTATCTGTTCAACAGTAAGGGAACAGTTCCTGGAGTCTCTGCTGGTTGGTTGTAACTACATGATGACGACAAGACTCCATGGAGTCACTGTGCCCAGCCAATATAAAGTCTGGCACATAGTCCCTTTGTGAAACGGCAACTTGGGGTTTTTCTGCATTGGTTTTTGTATGAATTAAACAGTGTGTGAGCTCAGAGGGGCTCAAGGTGGATTTATTAATCTTCTTTGGTAGACAGAGCTGTGCTAGCTGCTTCTTCCAGCGTCCACTCTTTATGCTAAGCTAAGCTAACTGCTCTCTGGCTGCAGCTCCATGTGTACTGCACAGATATGAAAGTGGTATCAATCTTCTCTTCTTCTAAATGTCGACCACTTAGCGAATAAGCGTGTTTCACAAAATGTCAAACTATTGCTTCACCAGAGACAACACAGCTTGTGGCTCTTATAAAAATACTTAAAGCCAAGTTACCCATTCAGCTGTAATGTCTCTTGTGTAGGCCCAGAGTGTGAGCAGTGTCTGTGAAGGTCCTGTCAGTCTTGACTCTTTGCACACATTAACATTTACTGTGCTGTACTTTTTAAACTTTCAGGTCCAGTCTTTGGCAGTAAAGATACAAAATGGTGTCCACTGATTCCTGAGGAGGAATCAACTGCAGCTCCATTGCTCTCTTAGTAGATGAAATCATTCTTTGCACCTGAGAGGTGATCGGTTTGGTTTCTGTTTTTACAGGAGTATCACTGACAAACTTATTTTTTCTCTCATCTGTCAATTAAACACATCAGCTAGTCACTCTACAGCAGAAAACGACACCTCAAAGTAAAAGCTCTGTGCTGGAAATCCACTGTACCTCAAAATAAAGTGTGTCTTTTACAAACTTGATACATTTGCGAGTCACTTGCGGTCCATTCGGAGTGGATCTGCGACCCACCAGTTGGTAATCATTGTGCTATATAACAACCGGGTTTGCTGTGCATTGGTATCAAACAGTGGTCTGCAGCTTGGCAGGCATCTCGTCTAGGTTTCACAACATCCACCATCCCCTCCACCGTCTTATGACAAAGTCAACTTTTATATTACTTAACTAAAATGTTGATCTGGTTAATATGAAACACAAAAATGTAAAGTATTTGTGGTTTGTAGAAACGTTCAATGCCAACATTTTCTTGTGGCGGCTGGGCTGTCATTAGACAAGGTGGTGCTGAGCAAATGAGTAAATGATTGGATGTGCACTTATTTTCCCACAAAGTGTGTGAATCAGTGATAAACTGAAATTCATGCCTTAAAATTGATGATAGAAGTCTGCAGCAAAAAACACAGCAGTCATAAACAAAACAGTGAGGGACTTTGTGGAGCACACAGGCATCTTGTGTGCTTTGCATGAGTGCTGTAGTTCTGTGTGTGCATGCAGTAAAAGTTGAAAACGCAGGTGTGTGCATGAAAGACTGCATGCTCTATTGTCTCGAACACCACCAGTGTTTTATTGCCTATTGTCCTATCAGTCCTCCAGTCAGTGCCTGTTGCTGCTTTATTGATAAATGGAGCACCATGATGTCATTAACTGTTAACAGTGTTTGAGTTATCGGCTGCTATCAGTGTCTGTGTGGGTCAAGGAGTCTGCAGGAGATAAATCTTGGTTATCAGAAAAGTTTTATGAGCGCTAGGCTATAACGATGTCATGGATGAATGGGTCAAAGTGATGTACAGACGATGTACAGAGTAACGCTCGCCCCACTTTAACACTGACTTCATTATTACAGCCCTGCTGTTGTTCTCTCTTTATCGCTCTTTTACTCATCACAGAAGACATTTACAGTTGGTGAGGTATTACTGTAGGAATTCTGCCATTACCCTTGACTGATACACTGATCTTTAAAACAGGAGTTGAGGGACTGTGGGTCCACCCCTCTGCTCCTAAATGGTTTATGTGGGTCAAATGATGAAGTATCACATGAGTTCACTGTTATGAATCATAGTGCAGCACCAAGATGGGCAGAGCTGACAAAAGACCGATCTAGTGTCATAAAAACTGAAGGAAGAACACTCTCCACAAGAAAGTGAGTGGACGTTCCTACAAAATCCTAGAGCACACTGCGTCTGTTAAAGGACAGCAGCACCATAATGCATTGACCACACACTGGTCTCTCTCAGGGTCAAACTGTTTTCGTTCAACACATGATAATGACTTGACACCTAGTCCTAATTAACACCTATTTGATGCTTGTTAGAACGTATTCAATTCAGCAGCTACTTCCCAGCCAACATTTGTATGTAGGCCCCATGTGGGTAGTAAATGGGCTGAAAAATGGGCCCCCTATATGTGATTGTCCACAGGCTCCATGTTGGCCCCATGCCAAATGCCCAAGAGTGGGTTCACCCAAGTGTGCCCCATGTTGGTTAAGATAGGGCTATCTGGGTACCAAGTGAGTATGGGCTCAAAATGGCATCTAATCTGGGGCCCAGTTGGGTAAACCCACCCATGTGGGCAATGGGGCCAATATGGAACCTGTGTGCAGTCCAATATACTGTAAGACCCATTTTTTAAATCCCGTTTACTAACCGCATGGGCCCCACATACAAATGTTTGCTGGGTTGTTCTTTGTGTCAATGGTCAGTCTGTTCATTATGTGGACTCCTGACTGTCAAGAAAATGTAAGTTATTTTTTATCTTGTTATTATTGGTAAAATTTTGGAAAATGACAGAACATTTCTGGCCTTGCCTAATCCTGGTGTGAAAATACTGAAACTGTAGCCTACGTAGATTAAAGCAAGGTGTGACATTTGTAGAAATATACTCATTATCACTATCTGTCTTTTCAATATGAAGCTGGAGCCTGCAGCCAGTTAGCTTAGCTTAGCATAAAGTCTGGAAACAGGAGGAAACAGCCTGCCTGGCTTCTTCCTGCAGTCTCTGCTGGCAACCTTACACTGACAAAGAGACTCCAGGAAGTCACTGTGCTGGCCCCAAGAAACACTGAACATTCCAGTACTCATACTACCATACTATATAGCATGCCAGAAATAGATTTAGTATGCCAGCATGCTTTTCTGGCTATTTTGACCCACAATCCACTGCACAGCGGAGGATACGGCACATCGACTGAGCTGCCAATAGGTGACAGCTTGACAACTCGTTGACAGCTGTCAAAAGGCCAATGATGCTGATGATCAGCTGCATAGTAATAATTGGAATAGCCAATGTTTAAGTGAACAAAATAATCCAAACTATCACAAACAACAACAGGACAAAACTATAAAACTAACAATGACAGAACTGCAGATGTAATTTCACTGTTGCAAATATAATATGTTTGAATCTACAGTCTGTGCAGTTATAACTTTAAAGTTAAACTACATCCATCCCAAAGTAACAACAGCAGAGCTCTCTGGGTTAGTCTCTGTCTTTGGCGAACTCAGGAAGTGGCGTTTGTTTTATCTCCAAGGTAACAGATATAACAGCAAGAGGGTCAAAGTTCAGGGTGTAATGTTATAAGAAAGTAGTATGTCCTGATTGTGTGCATACTATTTGCAACAGTATGTACTTTTAAGGACAGCTGCAGTACCTACTAAAGGTAAAAAGAAAAAGTATGCCATTTGGAACACAACTATTTTTGCTGTGTACGAAATCACAGTGCACTACATGGCCATATATAGTTCAACATTCTTTTGTGTACATACACAGTAATATCTTTTTGGATGCACTGCAATGTAATTACCATGCCACTTCCTGAGTTTTGGTTTTTCATCACATCTATAGGAGTAATGTGACTTCGGCTGTTACGCGAACTGAAGGTGAACTTGTGTATCTCACCGGCATTTTCGTCGCCAGATAATGCCTAAATTTGCTGAATGCTAACATTCGTGTGCTAACAAGGTGATGTCTAGCAGACATGATGTTTATGTGTGCCAAATGTCATCAGTCAAATAGTTTTTGTGATATTTAAGTCTGGATCAAAGTGGTGGAATGAAGCCAGGCCACTAGCATGGCTGTCAAAAAGCCCAAACCGTGTTGTACATGTCATTCATCTGTAATGGTCCCCCCACCACAGCACTTCATATAGTGTCTCCCAAACTGCTCATCAGGTGGCAGAGACATGACCGAAGCTGTTTATTTCTAGAGGTATTTATTGCTTATTGACATTAACAGTGCTGCCTTGAACCGTATCTGCTGTTATGAACGTTGTTGTTACTATAGCGTTGCATTGTGGGATATTGATGCTGGCGTAGTGTCCACTCAAAATGTCAAACTATTGCTCCAACAAAGTGTATATAACAAGTGTGTATTTATTTATAAGTGTATGTTTAGTTTCTGTTAGAAAGATTGGGGATTAGGGTTGGACACAAGACGCGAGCTGTCTGTGCTGCTAACTGGTCAAAGAGTGCTTAGCTTAAATGTGAACATTGTGTAAATAAATCTGTTCAGTGCTTCCTATTCAAGATAACTGAAAAGCTGGTTGTGGGAAGTGACAGCTTCCCAGTCACCCAGTCACTCCTCCTCACCATCAGTCTATCTCTTGTTGTCTTACCCTCCCACATTCATCTCTCTGTGCCTCTAGACACACCTCCCACTGCAGTTTAACCTACTCTGCACACACACACACACACACACACACACACACAAACACACAGGCACTTACGTCAGTGTCAGAGCTTTGTTAGTGTCGTGGTTCAGTGGGCGGCCATCAAGAATTAAGAGGGGCAGAGGGTCGCCATGGTCACGGGGTCAAAGGTCAAGTGTCAGAGGGTCACAGTTGCAAGTCACAAGGTTAAATACGATCAACCCCTGTTGTTCAAGCATTTCTGTTTTTCACTTTGACTAAAAAAATGTAAAATTGTGTTGTTTTTCCCTCCAGACGTACATTTAAACACCAGTAATCATTTCACACTGTTCAATAGTTTGTTCATGTTTATTTCGCTTGTGAAAAGACGATTGTCTCGTTTCTAAAATACTTGTGTGTAGCTCGAAAAGCTGTGGTTTAAGTGATTTACTTTTACCGGCTGTTTGTTGCTCCATCTATGTTTTGATATAAACAGTAAGTGATTTTTTTCTCTCCCAAATTTAATTAGTTAAATTCCTTTGTCATGCCTTACTTGTCACTGTGAACTCACGGTGCACTGGCCAGGTACACTTCTCGACCCTAGTTGATGCATTTCACCAGCCAGCAAGAAGTTTCTGTGGACATTAGTATTTTATTATTATCGCAAATATGACAATATTTCAGATTTGACAGGCTCAATGTAAACAGTATAATCTGTTTGGATATTCTGAATCAGGCCTTAAGACGTGCCGGTATTATTTAGGCTTTAGGAGTGTTCTTTAGACATGTCCTCAATGCATTTCGAATATGTGTCTCACTTGAGACACTGCTGTTTGCCACACACTGCATTTGCATGTTAATAGTCAGCTCCGTGTATTGTCATGGATGTGTTGTACACAAACTCAGCAACAGTCTGCAAGGCTGTGTGGTAGAGATGCATGTTCAAAAACAAGCTCACATCTCAGGTCGGAAGGAGAAACATGCCAACTTTGAAACATTACGAAAGACTGAGATAACAGCAGGTTTTTGATAAGTGCAAATATCATAATTCCGACCTTTTCAAAAGGTGGTTAAAGGAATGAAAGAGGGAGGCTGTGTTTGCTAATGTTGGAAAACTTAAAAAAAAAAAAAGTCCTGGCAATCACTGTTTCACTTTTTCATAATTTGACTTGACAAACTACATGTTAGGGCTCATTAATCAGAGTATACACTGCTTCACGTAAGCTCAATATTAGTGGAATATTAACATTCATTAGCTATATTAACAGCTCAATATTGTCTCCAGAATAAGGGCATATTTTGTGCATGTAAACACAGTCACAGGAAGTCCTTGTCTTTGTATCCACATCACTGTTTGGTGTTCAGAACAAGACTGTGTGAAGAGTCATCCACCACACTAATCAGACCAAGTTGTACACACTTTTTTGTAGCCACCACCTTTTTCAACTCCAAACAACTGTCTGAGTCAAATAGTCAGATGCTCAGGTTTTAAAGTGTCTTCACCTGTCAAGAGTGATTGCTTCTTGTATATAGAGCTCCAGCTTCTTTTCTTGATATTGGCCGCTGGACCGAAAATGTTAAAGAACTCATGTCCTACATTTGCTCTCAGCAAATGCCACGCTCACTGGTCCCATACCAGCTCTGCTGTCTTAGCAAGGGAACTTTTCTCAGAGCCGTGCTGACCACACATACTTTACATTCCTCTCTTTTTGATAGCATTCGCCATAGTTACTGAGAATGAAATGAAACAGGACTGCAAAGCCTCCCACAAAGAAAAAGTTAACCTTTCATAGTGCTAAAAAATATTCCTGCTGAGAGTTTTCTTTGTGATTAATGAGGTCAGCTGAGTTGATTAATGACTCCAGGGTGGTATTTATCCCACAGTATATGGGCAAGTATTCAGAGAGCATTTTCAAGGTTATTTTGTGCAAGAATATACATTCCTTCAGAGAAGATAGGACGGGTGGTACATGGTAATACCTGATAGTCTGTGTGAACATACTCCTCTCAGTGAAGTATGTATTGTATTTGTAGTCTTGGCATTCGGTGATAAGGTTGTGTTGACGACATCTGAACATGCCGAGGCTGTAATCCAGGCACAGATGCAGAACATGAGTGGTTATGGCACCGAGCCTGCTGTCCCACGTAGGAGCTGTCTTGGCCAATAAATGATAAGCCCCTGGGGTCAGTTTGTACCAGCTAATTGTTAGCACGGCGAGAATGTTGTCATAGGTCTCACTGGCCTATGGAGGCACGGATCATTTTCCATTACCAGAAATAAGATCTGCTTGATGTAATGAATTTGAAATGCTTGATCTCCCTTTAATTAGCAACAAAACAGACACTGGCCAGCCTCAGATTTATTAGCGTCAAAGTTGAATAACATTGTTTTTCCATATTTTACTTTAAACAGGTGTCACTGCTGTGCGCAACATATCCAATGCACTTTTCCTGTCATCACACGAGACGTGAGAGTCTCAGCCTGCTGCTAAGAAAAGATTTGCATCTCACAATCAGATCTGAGTTGTGTTCCAGGCAGTTGCATACTTGCAATAACACAGTAGATGGCTAACCTTGCATCGCCCGAGTGTGAGAGCACAGCAACCGTCGGCCTCATGTGTGCTTTGTTTGTGTTGTAAACAATATTTGGCAGGCTAGGAGGGAGGAGGAGGTGGAAGGACGGAGAGCACTTACAATTAGAGACGGCGTGTTGGAAGAAAAAAAGATTTAGGGGAAAGAAGAGGCTCAAGATGGACATTTAACAAAGGCTGCCAAGGCCCGATGTTGCATTGTGAGAGGAGAGCTGAGTTAAATCGATAGTGCAAGGAGTTCAGACGGTATGAGAGAGGAGAGGAGAAAGTACAGACAGACAGCAGGTCAGTTTGAGAGAGGAGTGAGACAGTTTGCTCAACAAACACACAGGCTACAGGACACAGATGATGTCTTGGCTGTGAGAGTGAGAGAACACTCCGCCATGTGTCCATGTGGTCCTCATTCCAGCTGGATGAAATGTGTGGACTCTGGTTGAGGCTGAAAGCTGCTGTACGCTGATCACAGCTTCGGACTTTAATGAGACTTAGAAGAACAATATTATGACTTCAGTCTGTATATGAACAGATCAGATGTTTTACCAACGTTCAGCTTTGAGTTACTCCATTGACGATTAAACTGAGGGTCACTAATGCAGACCAAATCCTCATAAGGTATATAAACACTTTATATGAGAGGGCGCCTTATGGCCTCGTGGTCAAAGATTTACTACGCAGGATTTCCATAAAAAAAACAATTAACTCATTCAAAAGTAATCTCTCTCAATCATCAGTAACGACCCAGGAGAAGTGTGTGGCGGCCTATTTTTCTGCAGAGCCTCTGCCCGCTGCCTGTATTTTCATATTCTCTGTGTTCAGGAAGTTTCTGGGCGTTTATCCCCACAGCGCCCAGGTGAGGCTGTAACTTTATAAAAAGGTAGCAACCAGGTGCCAGACAGTAAGTGGCATGCATCCAACAGGAAGCTATGAAAATTGTGGACACAGTGATGAAAGAACTGGACTTAGCTTTCACTTTAACTTTCATTGGTGAGCACTGGAGAGGAGGATGAAGGGCAGCACAGCTGGGAGAAGTTTTCCCAGAGGGCTTACTACCAGAGAGGGATTTCTCGGTTAGGGAAAAAGTCGTGGTTCGGATTCAACTGAGTAGATTTCTGTGAGAAAGGACCTTCCGGAGCATACAAGGGATACTTCTCCCATGTGTAAGAGCAACACTGAGTTAGCCTGGCAGTTAGAAACAAGTATCTGTCCTGCTGGCAGGGCCACTGCCAATGGGGAGTGATGTTGCCATGAGGGGGTTTGCTTGGTCTGCAACGGTGTTTGGGTGAGTGGAGCGCGTCAAGTAGCATCCACGTATATGCCAGGACCCAAGGTTTCCCAGCAGAACATTACACTGTAACAAGATGATCAATGTTACTGATATCACCTGTCATTGGTTTTAATGTTGTGGCTGGTGTGTATACACACACACACACACACACACACACACCACACTAAGCCAATAGAGCTTCAGATTCTACTGTAGTGGTACCGCACCTAGTTTTACAAGAAATAAAAAGTTCCTAGGAGAATAGCTAACAAAACTTTAGATTTGTCAACACAGGATTTTAATATTTGACACACACACACACACACACACACACACACACACGCACACACCCACAGACAACAAAGATGGGAAATGACGAATAGCCTCACTTCCACACAATCACCTGTTGTTGTCATTGTTTCGGTGGAGCAACCTGATATTTCCTCCCCTGTGTGTGTGTGTGTGTGTGTGTGTGTGTGTGTGTGTGAGCTGAGGATCTTTTCTATCCAACACTCCCTACAACTGTTTGGTGTCTTGTTGCTGCTGTGTAATTTTGCTTTTGAGTGCCATACGGATGATGTAAACGTCTTCACAGAAAGCCAACCTTGTGTTTGTTCACTGGGGGGATTTATCTGCATAGAATATGTAAAAGCTTGACTTATAGATGGTTTGAAAATTGTGGGACACCATAGTATCCTAACTTGTAATACTGTACAGGTCTGTCCCAC
>JAPZEB010028915.1:0-11674 GCA_029783705.1 Chaetodon striatus
ATTATTATTATTATTATGAAATCCTACACACAGGAAGCTTGAAAAAACAGCTCAACTCAACAGCTCAAAAAGTCTGTTTTGTTTTTTTTTTTAACTTTTCAGAAATTTGTGGTTCTAACAGGACAGCGTCACTACAAACGTATGATGATCTTATAGAATATGATGCATTGCTGTAGTTTAAATTACCCAACAGTTATAAAGGAGTTAAACTGAGCACAACCTTAAACATCTACAGCAGAAAATGCAACACACACATGAATGCAGCAGTAATTTTAGTCCAAATCATCAGATAGAATAGAAAAACATATTACTGCAACATACTTACTTTAACTACTTTCAGTACATTTATCTGACAGTGCTTACTTATTTAAGTCAGGTTTTGGATGCTGGACTTTCATTTGAATTATCTTCATGATTGTGAAAGGGGTAAACTTAGAGAAAAAGAAATGCATGAAACTCACTGTAGAAAACTGTAATAATTGTCACTCATTATACATCACTTCAGGGTTTCTCCCTCTCAGTTTTACCTGCTGGTTTTTGAACTCGTCATTATTCCTCTACAACAAAGCAGGTGTGTGTATGTGTGTGTGTGTGTGTGTGTGTGTGTGTGTGTGTTTGTGTGTGATGTTTGTTCTCAGGTGGCGGATCTACAGCCCGTCTATTCTCCGTCAACATTTTCTGCTCTACTTCCACCTCTCCCCCTGCAGGGCACAAACAACCCTGGCAACAAGCGGCGGTGTCGAAAGGGGACTGGATGGTTTCATCTGTGACTCCACACTGAACGGCTCATCTGATTGGTCGGCCGGCTACAACCGATAAAATGCAAGGCGAGTCAAGCTCCCAAACAAAATTGTTCACGTTCCACGAAGCTTCGATTCCACGAAGCTCCCATTGTCTCTGCAGGGGAGTCCTGCTGTGCTCATCATGTTAACAGGATAACTGGGCAGAACAGAGAGTCTCATCTCTTCCTTAAACCTCTCTGACCTACTGACCTCGAAGACTTTCACATACTTTGGAGTTCACATAGTACAGTCTTGTGCTCTGCCGTGTATTTTCATTTTCCCACCTTTAGGCTCATGTCTTTGAACGCCCACCTTCCTCTTTGAACTTTTCTGTCTTCAAAACACAGAACTAATCCAATTAGCTTCAGCGATTGTGATGCCTGGATAGGAGCCGTATAAGATTCACACCTCCCAGTGAACTCAGTCAGTGGAACCAGGTCACCCTCAGAAGAGAGGAGACTGAGCACACATCCGTCCCAGCTGCACAGAGGAACACACTGGACATGTGATATGATGACAGTTCACCTGCTTCTGGTCCCTGCATGGTGTCACACTGGGACCCCTGTCTGTCACTGTCACAGTTCCATTAGTGCACTACTCTGCACACAACACTTTTTTTATATACTAGAAGACACATACACATAGTCATCATGGTCACGATGAGCAGAGGAATGACATGTCTGACCCAACATACATTAAGAATCTGCAGCCATGCCAGCAGCTCTGTGAGGCTGCACTGCGGCACATGGTGCCTTCAGCTAAATGCTAACATCAGCATGCTAACACGCTCACAACAGCCGGATTTCCATCCAAATGTTGCACAAATTTTAACCAATTTTTCCAACAATCAGCAGAAGAACATGCAAATTTTCACTCTTGTAATGCTGATACTGAGAGTTGGTTCATTGCAGCCTGCTATTATTCTGAAGATTTGAAAGATTTGGTTTATGGGCTGACAGCTAATAACAGACAATCAGATGTTGCTGCTGCTTGATGCAGTGCTTAAGGACCGTCACTGTGAGCTCCTCTCCTGCACTCTCTGCCCGATAAGCACAAGCTAACACAGCATGTGATCTCATCCCTTCTCGTCGTATTTTGCCGCTGCTGCTCCCACCTGCCCTATACGGAATTTCCAGCTCCTTATATTACGTTGTCATTTGCAGCGTTTCAAACTAATGCTGTCCAGCAGTGTATTGTACTGCTGCATTAGGTGCTTCCCAGCTCACCAGCGATGTATGCAGCGCAATTTGAAGACTTCAGAATGAGAACGAGTTGGAATGTCATCACTTCTGCAATTATTGTTGACCTGATGGTGACACAAGATGAAGAGTTAGTACAGCGTGAATGTCTGAATTAAATTTCATGGCAATCTGTGAAATAGTTGCTGACATATTTCACAAAAAAACATTAAACTCCTGGTGATGAACACAAAAGTCAGTGTGCCAAGAAATAGTCCAGCACATAACCTCCTGTAAAACCGCAACTTGTTGTTAACACTTGTTTTTTTGTTTTTTTTTTGCACAGATAAAATAAACAAGATATACCATGTTAAATCAATGAGCTTTAGGGTGATCTCAAAGCGCTAAACAATTCCTTTAGATGTTGTACTTTGTTAAAAAGGCCAACTGTCTGCAGCAGGTCAGCAGTTTTTGTTGTTTATTTGTAGCAAACAGTGTGATCAATCAGCAAACAGCAGAATCAGGACATTTGGGGAATAAGCCCGAGCTGGTTTTGAATCTGAATCAGCTTTGAAGCGCTCCTGCTAACTGTGACGAGAGATCTTGATGGATGTCGACATGTCGTGTCTCCTTGACTGAACCATCTCTGCCTCAGAGATCAGAAGCTCTTTGAAATCACTGAGGCTGAATCCCTCTCAGGTTGAGGCAATGAGTGATGCTTAATACAGCTCACTGAATGTGAAAAGCCCACCCCTCAAAATCTCTTTATACGCACGGGTTCATCGGGTTCACAAGTCAGCATCAAAGATTGAGAAAAGTAGCTTCCAGCCAGATGAGATTTATAGATTTCTGACAGCCTGTTTACTAGATTCAACAACACAAAAAAACTATAAGAAAGAAAGAAAGAATGACTTGAGTTGAAGTGTTTGTGGTCAGTTCGGCACTCATCTTGATTTACACATCACTTTTATTCACCAAGAGCATCAGTGATCATGTTAAGAGTCTAAGAGATGACATAAAATGAACAAAACTACTTTGTGGTTTCTGCTGTGTGACGGAAGGCTCTTGTTGATCTAAGAACTTCTTTCATGCTTTCAGGAAAACATGCTGCATAGAGACAAAAGAAAAGTTTTGTGATTATCTGAATATTGACACTGTTCTTGAAAAGCTTGCAGATTTGAACACAGAAGCTTCATATTAAGCAACCTTGAACTGGGGGTATGCATTTGGAAATGAAAAACACAGGTACAGTGTTTATGAAAGTTATTAAAGGAGCTTAGACTCTAAACCTGAGAGCAAATTCTCCAAATATTGAGCATATAAAGACAGTGAGGACTGAATCGTATTGTTTGTTGCTTGTTCTCAGCAGCTGAAAATGAGCTCAGCAGAGTCTCAGTCTCATGTTGGGGGAGCAGGAAGCTGGTTGTCAGCAGGAGATGATGTCTTGGTAAAAAAAACAACCACTTTTCCTGCCACTGTCTTAGCAGGAAACGCAGCGATGTCTTGGTAAAAAAACAACAACAACAAAAAAAGAAACTTTCTGTGGCTCTGACATGCAACAATGTCTCTGTAAAAAACGCTTTTCATGGCACTACCCCAGCTGGAAACACAGCTATGTCTCAGTTAAAAACTGAGAGCTTTTTTTGGCACTATCCCGGCTTTCAATGTAGGGATGTCTTGGTAAAAAAACAACAGTATATCTGCCACTATCCTGACTAGAAATGCAGCTATGTCTATGTAAAAAAAGACTCCCTTTCATAGCACTTTTCCAGCCTGCAATGCAGCAATGTCCTCTTAAAAACAACTCTTTTTGTGGTGCTATCCCTGCTGGTAATACAAGGATGGCACTATCCTGACAGAAGACGCAGTGATGTCTCAGTAAAAAACAACCACTTTTTGGTGGCGTTATCCTGGTTGGAAATGCAGCAATGTCTTAGTATAAAAATGTTGCTTTTCATGGCACACTGTAGCTGGAAATGCAGCAATGAAAAAAACCTACCACTTTCCGTGGCACTATCCTGGCTTAAAACATAGCAATGGATCACAAAAGCGTTTTTACAGAAATGTACAATGCCAACATTTTCCTCTGGCAGTTGAGCTGAGCGGGTTTAATTTATACAGATTTAGACAGCAAGCAAAGGAATGACAATATCTCTTTGTAATATGCAAAACAATCTTCTCTTAGAATAGATACAAAAAGCTGTAAAGCTGTGTGATGTTATTTTTAAATCAAAATCTTCACGGGATAAATATTTAAATAACAGAAAGAAAATGCAAAGTTTTTGCCAGCTGGGATTTGATGTTTAGTATCTCAGACCTGCTCTTGGTTAATTTATTAGTAACAAAATAAAGGTAAGGTTTAATAAAAGCTTGCTTCAGTCTGAGCCTAACAGCCTGTTGTTTGATGATGGCGAGGGTCAGCTGACGTCGACTCTGTGTTGAGTGATTAGATGAAAATCTGAAAAATCCTGCACCTCTTTGATCAGATGACCTGCATCAAAGCCTCATCGTCCTGCAGCGCTGCGGCTCAGCTGCTGAGCAGATTGTCTTCATGTCAACACGGCTTAGTCTTCCACAGCACGCCACATTTAACCCCTCGTTAACCCCGTCTGCTGGAGCTGCTGCAGGCCCCAAAACCCAGACTCATGAACACAACAACAACAGTATCTTCAGGAAAATATGTAGATTCAGCTGTTATATTCTGCACGAGTCAAACATCTGCACAGACCCAACATATGAAAACATTTACAGTTGCTTCTTCTTGACACGATAGAATAGGAAGGTCTGTGCATGGCGTATATCTAGTTTAGTTTAGTTTATTTAGTTTATAAAAGGACAGTGTGCACTTACATTACTTATTTGTAAGAATAAAAGATGTGTGCACCAGATTTAGCAGATAAGCTAATTTCCATCTGTAGTCCCATCTAAATATTATTCATTTGAGACTTGTGCGTTGTTGTTTACATTCAAGTCAGAATTAGTCTGTTTTTGTCAAATGGATCACTGCATTAGTTCAGGCAGAACACTTCAGCTGCATCAGTCACCATCAGCCGCTTCATTCATGCTGCACCATCAGCGGCTCTCTCAGCAGCTTCACCAGATATGTTCAAATTTCACACATGAGGGCTGTTATTAAAACAGCTCTTATTTCTGTATCTTAAATTTAATCATCAGATATAAAATCAGCATCGGTGGCGTGAAAGGAACAAATAAAATCTTGTTAGCAAACAGCTTCCACATCCAACAGTCACAGAGCAACATGACGATTCATTAGGAGTCCTCGTGTTTGTGTCACTGGATGAATGTCAGTCAAGTATTTTCTTTCTTTTAGCTCTGTTTTTGGTCTCCACCAACTCTTGCATTTTAACCAAAGAAAAAATTGGTTGGAAACCCAAAAAGTTGGTTTTTGCTGACCTGAAGAGAAAACTGTGACAACATCAGTGGGCGTGTCATATTCTACAGGTTGGAAAGGGAGGATGGAGATGGCAGCAACAGAGATGCTAAATGATAAATTGTTGAGGGTAAAAAAGAGCATGTAGTGGTCTCATTAATAGTTGGTCCATGCTTGTTTTTGGATAAAAACAAATATCTGTGATGACAGAACAAAAGTTCGCTGGAAATCAATGTGATCCACCATCTTGCTGCTTCTGTTTACTTCCATGGTGCATTGTGCAACGCCCTCAGTTGATGACGCATCCTTAATTACAATAGTTCTGACCAAAACTAGTGGAAATGCCGGCTGGTTTGCTAGATAGACCTTAGGTTCCAATAATCCTAAAGGAATCCAGTTTAATAACCAGAGCTAATATGGTGGAATAGAGGTGTATGGGAGTGGTGAGGTTGATTTAGAACAGTGAAGTTGTGGCCAGATGGATAAACAATGAAGTGAAACTCACTATGAAGCTCTTTAAAGCTGAGGGGAGCTGCATATTCGGCTGATCATCCTCTGGAGTTTTATAAAGACACCCAGCTCACTTTATTGTGTTATCATAAAGAGATTTAGATAAGAGCCACCTTTAGCACATTAAAAGATGAGATTCGCCTCATATTCACTAAAGGCACAGTCTGATATTTATCACTGACTCAGGCTGAGCAAAGCAAACTATTCTTTCTACATTAGAAGAAAATGATTTATGCATTTCTAAGTAAAAAGTTGATGTGAGGAAACAGAGCGATGCTTATTGTCACTGCTGGTGAGCGACACTGAAATGCAGACATCTTCTGCATGGCAACCAGCGTGCAGCTGCTGACACAGTTAATTGTGATTGGTGGAGCAGAGTGGCTCTAAAACAGGCCACAGAGAAAGCAGTTGGCCTTCACTGCCAAAGGTCAAACAAAGATGGAGAGATGAATCATTATTTTTTGCTCTTTAGTTTTTATTTTTGCGCCCGGGGTAGAAACTCAAGACAGTTAATTAATTCCAAGACGGATCTCCTGCAGGCTGTGCACTAATATGACACAAGATTAAACAAGATGTAAAACACACTGCATGCTGTGTGTGCAGCGCTTCTCCTGTTTCACTGTATCATCGACAGCTGAAGCATAACTGAGGCAACAAACATTCATTGTCATTGATGTTTTCTAACAGAGAGCCACGACGCCTCAGGCAGAGCGATGGATGAGTGACCTTCACAGCTGGAAAGCTGCAGCGTGGACTGAGGGATGATACTGTAGGTCATTCAGTTCTTGGAACCATGTGTATGGATTTTTTTACTCCACCAGCACTGAAGTTATCTGTGACTAATATCCTCTGGAGTGTAGCTCTGCTAATTTCATTCCAACAAAGATGCATTTTCAAAGTTTGTTTGAGAAAAAAAAGGACCTCACCAGAGTCTATACATGTTTATCCTGTTTATTATTGATGTGACATTATTGCTGTCCATTTTACATTTACAGCCATCGGATTATGTAATGATCAACCTGCAAAGGAACATATTTGAGATACTGTTTTATTTCCAGTCCAGTTGCCAAAAGAAAATATTGGAATCATACATTTGCCCAAACCATAAACACATTTATACATATATCAGCATTTCTTAAGTGACGTAGTATATAAGCTGACTTTGTCATCTGGAGGTGGAGGGGATGGTGGATGGTGTGACACCTTGGCAAAATGTCTGCCAAGCTGCAGAGCACTGTTTAAGACCAGCAAACATCAAAACCAGTTCAATCAGGAGAGAAAGGAGAAGGGAGGTTTTGTAATCAAGGGGCATCTGCCCTTAGCAGCAGCAAGATAAATCCCTCAGAAAGTCTAAACACTGTTGGTAATGGTGGCTGATGACTCTGAAACTGAAGGCTGATGAGGCCAATGAATCTGCTAAGACGAGGCAGTGATGGGGAGGTGGAGGGTGTGCACAACTGCAGCATGAAAGATCTACAGGCCGAAACATCCTTGTTTTTCCTCTGGGGACAGGGCCACGAGGACAGGTTGTTTTTTATCAAGATACTGCAGCATTTCCAGCCAGAAACCTGCCACAAAATGTGGTTGTCTTTCCCAAGACAGATGTGTTTCCAGCAGGAATTGTGCCGCCAAACGCTGGTATTTCAAGCCACAACATGATTTTTCTTAACCATAAGTGTTTTTTGTGCATACACATAACCACACGTTAATGACAGCATTGTTGAATTGTAAAGTTTTAATGTAGCCGCTACATAATATCATAGAAATAAGGTTGAGTATTACATCTTCGCTGATTTCATTTCTACTTTTATTTTTGTCAGAGTTACATGGTATGAGTTTCCGTTGCATGCCACAGCACAACAGTAATGTAACTTTGACAAAAAGACATGATCTTTTAATGTGATGCATTTAGCATACCAAGTTTCAGGATTTTTATTTTTCAGTCTTTCAGTCTTTTCAGTTAAAATGAAGATTAGCAGAGTTGCAGTCTTAAAAAATTCCACGTTCCTTTTTTTTTTTTTTTTTTTTAACAGCTACGTTTCAGTAATCTCCTTGCTGATGATTTTTGATGCCGTTTGCATGGTCCAGACATTTGCTGTCTCATTCTGAGGTGTTTCCATCCCACACAGTCTGAAATCTGAAGGTGGAGATTCCCTTGATACCACCGTGATAAGATTGCATCAGACCTTCCTGTGAAATGGAAAACTGTCTTAAAAGCACAAGTCTTTGCTGAGCTTTGTTAGTGCTGACCTCTCACTTTAAAGAGGACATTTTTACACTCAAATTGATTTACACATGCAATAACTGAAAACCAAGGCAAGGAAAACATTAAAATAAATAAATAAAAAAACAGAAATAAAAAGGGTTAGCAATACTTTCACTATTATACAAAAAATGATAGCATATTATACATGCTTGATTGTTGCTTTAATAACCACAGTGATGGAAAATGCAATCTTGTAAAAGTGGGATCCTGCAGCTGTAACTAATGAAGCTGAGAGGAGCGGCAGGAGGTGAGCTGATGAGATCAACTTACCTTGTCTGGAATATTTCCTCTCCACTTTACAACATGTTGAACTTTAATGTGAAACTCTTAATTACTGTTTCCTGTTTTCTAGGATCACAGGGCTCATTAGAGGAGAAACGCCATGGCTTCATTAAATGTTACAGTCTTTTGTACTTAAGTTCAATAAATTAATAGAAAATGTTGGTAATGTACATTTCTGCGAATACATTCGCACATTTCATACGTATATCAATGTTTCTAAAGTGATGTAGTGTGTGAGTCATTTGGAGGTGGAGGTGATGGTGAGACACCGAGGTGAGACGCCTGCCAAGCTGCAAACCACCGTCGGGTCCCGATCACAAAGAAAGCATTTTAGCAGCTGGAGGCAACATTATGTAATTGTTTTTAATGAGAATGAAGCTTTTTGCTTGCTGTTTTTGTGTTGCTATGTACTTTGTGTTTCTGCGCTCTAGGTGCCTGGCGTTGAACTCCTCAAGTTGAAAAAAACTTCAACTCAGAGTGGAAAAGAGCCCCTAGTCATCTCTACTTTTTCCCCATTGTCCAGTGGGACTATTTGAGAAGCAGGCCCTCTGTGGTGGTCATGACAACAAGTTTACAGTTGGTACATAATGAAGGAGAACCTGATGGTAGCTGTTGCTGGATACCCAGAGTTATACGACTTTACAAACCGCAGTTACCATGATCTCAGTAGAAAACAGCAGGCATGGAAGCATATAGGTGCAGTACTTGCCATCATGGAGGAGAAGCTCCCTGTGCCCAACAAACTATTTACTGACAGCCTCTCACCCTCAACCAGAGCAAAACCAGAAGAAAAAAAAACAATAGATTGATTTTTTTTTTTTTTTTTTTTTTACCAGCATTCCATTTAAAAAAAAAAAAAAGGCAGTGTGGTGCACCTCACGTTTGACAACTTGCAAAATGCTGTCTTTGTGATCAGGGCCTTAGAGACCAACAGTGACCCAATGCTGCATTTCCAAACAAACAGCTTTTTAGCCACAAAAATGTCACCTCTCTCAGTGACAGCTTACCGGCTCTAACACGCTGGCTTATTAACATTAATTTAGCTTGGCTCGTTATGAGCTGGTAACTAGCTTCTGGCGGTCTGAGCCACTCTGCAGAAGGAAGGATGGCCTTCTCATGAGGTTTAAATGTAGCCCTGAGCTTATCTAGACACTTAATTCTACTGCTATTATCATTATTTGCTGCATGCATCGTCACCATGACATCCCCAGAGAGCTGCTTCCCTCCACATGTACCAAAGCACACGTCACACCCTCACAGGTTACCCACAAGGCTATCGCCCTTAAAGGCAAAAAAAGGTGGGCCTGTAACAAAAAGCTGCTTGTGTTTTACTGTCACTTTACATCACTGTGTTTCCAGCGGGGACTGTGCCATCAAAAGCTAGTCTTTCAAGCCAAAACATGATCTGTTCCTAACCATACCCGCATGGTTTCTGTGCCTAAACTTCACCTCATGTTATACACTGTGTTGCTAAAACATGTAGAAATGCAAAGTTTTAAAGTATCTGCTACATAATAACATACAAATGTAACATATCTGTGGTTTGCAGGATGTCTGGTGATGCGGTTGCTTGCCCAGGCAGTGAGCTTTGCAGATGGCAGAGGTCAGCAGCTTGACCCCGTTGGTAACTTGATCTGGCTACCGGAATGTTCTTCCTTCTGCTGCGAGGTCGACTCAGAAACACACAAAGCTCCACTAGCGCTGATCCTGAACCTACTGCTCTGTTACTGTGCAGAACTGCCATTACACTGGTTTTATGATATTATATTTAACCTCTTTCACAGCTATAATATCTAATGACATCACATATAAATAACTACTCTGGTCTGTCAGTGTCTAAAAAGTTCATTTAAATTTTTTTTTTTTTTTTTTTTAAATCTAGATTGGCTCATGGGATGTTTCTGCTTTATTTTGTGTCTTTCAGTGGATCTTATCAGTACAGCAGACTAACTGTGGTTTAGTCACTACACTGCACTTAATTATGCTTTGGTGGAATCGTTTTAAACATAAAATATTACAGCAGGGGACTGACCGACTGTCAGACCAACACTGCCAACCATGAAGCGGAGCTGCAAGCTTGACTGGAAACAAGATTCTCACCTCATGTAAAGCAAATAAACAAATAGTCACAGTGGTTTACAGCATCAAGTATTTAATCCCAAAGGCCTCCTATAGTACAGAGACAAAAAAGAAAAAAGGCCTTAATAAGTAAGCCTTCATTGTCAGTGCATGTGCTGCGGCTCACATTGTCCTATAAACTAAACTTTATTTATAAATGTGTCGGGACAGATGCTGTAGCCGTCGGTGAGTTTCCCAGCACAGACACACAGATTCAGCTCTCAGTCTAAACGCAATACTTTTATTTACTGCGGCCCAGCACACAAATCAGTCCACCACATGTGCCTATGGCTGCCTGGCTCCTCCAGCACATGTCTCCCAGTCCATTCAGTCTTAAACCAAAAACTCAGGCAGTGTCCTTCTCCTTGGTCTGGGCCGCACTCATCCGAGGGCCAGCATACTACCACATGAAAAAGGGAGAGATGTAATTGGCACAAACCAGCAGCAGCTGTGACACCTGGTACTACTCTCATGAGCCATCCCCAAACACCTCTCCCCTGCATCTGACTGCTAACCACACCCATCTCCACAGATTCACATCCATTAACACTATCCGTTTTAAAGTACATTTTCCAAAATTAATCAAAAGAAAAGAAGGTTGATGCGCCCATCATAGAAAACGTATCATGTGTCGACACAAATAGTCTCTCCAGTTAAGTTGACGGGACATAAATGATCCCATTGATGTGTTTAACTGCCTCATAAAACCTAATGACATCACTTTCTTCATATTTCAGCGCCGTTCCTCATAATGCAGTGAACTGCTGATAATTGACGCCATGTGGAGTTCCACAGATCGTCTCTGGTTACAAGGACCATTTGGAGCCATCAGACAGGAGGATCACTTTCACCACATGTTCATTGAATTGAATCATGTCTTTAGCTTCTTGATGAATTACAATTCAAAACAGAAAAAAGAGCAAAATGATCTCCACAATTTTTAAAATCACATTTACGATGTAGAAATAAGACTTGTAACATCAGTACTGATGGTTTAGTTATTCTTAGAGCCGTAGCAGTGGTCTTAAAGATGGAAAGTTTGTCCTGAGGATGGTGCCAAAAATACATTTTTCAGGCTTTAAGGTTCATCCTCTGAGTAGAAGGACCAATGGTACTGCTTCATTTTGTCCATATCCTTGTGTTTTTA
>JAPZEB010029217.1:0-11658 GCA_029783705.1 Chaetodon striatus
AGATACATAAAATATGTAATAAATCCCACAAAGTTTTAAATTAACTGGTTGGTAAATGTTTGTGTGAGGCCGTGGTTATGATGCAGATCTCAGGACACTTACAGAGAGGACTATGATGATGAAATAGATTACTGTTCAAAACACGGTGAGCGTCAGCAAATCCTGTAGACTACATAATGTTGATAGTCAGTGTTATATTTGTAACATTACTAATATGCTGTAAAGTTGATCTGAGAACTTTAAACATAGGCTAACGTTACATACAACCACAAGTAAAATACAGTCTGAGCTGTTTACACCCAGCTCAAACTCTGCTATAGCAAATCGTGGTGCGCTCAGATTAACTTGTGATTCAGCATCTGTCTTAATTAAATCATAGATATTCTGTCACTAGTTAATTTAGCCTCCAGTTAATACAGCACACCGGCCATCTTTTAGCACTCCATTGTTTTAATGTAATTTGTTGTTTTTAAGTGGAACTTCTTTTCTTTTTATATATATATATATATATAGTTAGTACCTTTTTTTTGATACCAGCTTTTAATATGACTGCTGTTTAATATATACCTTTTTTGTCTTATTACATTGTTTAATAAGCTGTAATTTTTGGGGAATTCTTTGTCTCTGCCCATTATTTCGCTGTTATCTGTATCAGTTTTAAGTACCTGTGGGCTTTTGGTTGGTTTGAAGTAAAAGTAAT
Source organism: Chaetodon striatus (assembly GCA_029783705.1). Taxonomy (NCBI): domain Eukaryota; kingdom Metazoa; phylum Chordata; class Actinopteri; order Chaetodontiformes; family Chaetodontidae; genus Chaetodon; species Chaetodon striatus. The sequence goes on from JAPZEB010029217.1 coordinate 701, forward strand.
GGTATCCTCTAAACTCTAAATCAAACCTGGGCCTGCCACAGTCCGGCCACACATGCAACTACACTAAACTGTACTAAATTGAACTGAACTAAACTAAATCCTCTTTACTAACCCAGAACATTTTCGCATACACGCATTGCATACACACATTGCATACACACATACTCACAAATAAATTGGCTGTCAACAGAGCTACATGCAAAGAGGGGACTCAAAGTTCCTGCTTCTTTTCCTTTGTCATTGTCCTGACCACACAGTCATGCAAACCTACCCCGATCTGAGGCCATCATTGATTGACCATCTTGTAGTTTTCTGTTGTCAGCCATTTTGTTTTGTAGACCAGACAGCCCTTGTTTAACACACCCACCTTTCATCTCTCTTCTCTCTTGCACACCCAAACAAACATATACACCCTCATGCTTGTATATAGCTAGTTAGTTAGGATTTGTGTGTGTTGTTGCCTGGCTTTTGTGTTGAATAAATACATTTGGAATCATACCTGCTGTCTGTTTAATATTGCACAAGAGTGAATAAATAGTCAACCTCTGTTATGTCAAGAACTCCAAAATCCTAAAGCCTTTACTATTATGGTAATTTTGTTATGGTTATTAATTTAATTATTAATCCAAATTCCAAATTTATAGTTTGGTGATTTAATGTAAATTAAGTCACATTATTGAACATAATAATAATTATTAATAATTATTAATTATTTCTGATAGCCATTTTGATACTGTAAATGGATATCTGTTACGAGGTCAGGCCCATGTTTAGGCTTAGATCCCAACACTGTTCTGCATTAAATTGGACAAAACTCTAAATGTAATACAATAATAACTTCCCATAAGTTTTCAACCACTACTTAGTGGAAATGAATGAATTTGAATGACAAAATTTAGACCAATAAGATGGCATATTTATGTCATCAAACCATTATTGTGACCAGTGTTTTACCCTGAAGTAGCAGTAGCTGACAGGTTACAGAAGCTGGTTTGTGTGTAGAAGGCTAATATCAGGCAGAGCCTCCGGTGTGAACATGCAGAAATGTGAGTGTGATCAGAGTGTCTCTGACAAAAAAAGCCCGGCTCACAACAAAGTGTCTGTTGTACATTACAGGTTGTCATTTGTCACTAATTGATTGCCAAGTGTCAAGAAATCCTTCTTTGTAAAATGAGCCTGTCACAGGGAAGAAGCCAAGGCCTGTAGAGGTGGGACAGAGCGGATAGTGGCATTCTGCTGATAGCAAGGAACTTTTTTGGTTTGTTTGTGAAGTAAAACCAACGCTGCACTCAATCTGCTGTTGGCAACATCCTTCCTGTGGTGGGCTGACTCACCGAAACCACATGACGAGTGTGAGCGGTACTTTCATGACCGCAAACAAGTTGAGCTTGGTAATTACATCCCTTAGACTTACCTATAAATTATTTTACTAGCACTACCTGTGCCGTGAAACTGTGGACATAAAGGTTAAAGAAAAGCATCATTATTTAGCCCTGGCAGCACCTTCTTCCACACAAACTCCATTATTTACCTCCACTGCCGGTAAAACTCTTAAGACTTCACGCCTGTAGTTGAGATTGACAGTAGTTGAGAAGATTGACATAGTAATCAACTACAAAGCTGACCATCCCCCCCTTAGGCAATCCTGTGAAATCATCCATCCACCGAAAGAGAGTGTACAGTTCAGCCAGTCTCATCTCATAGCTTAGTGTTTACTTATTCAAGTAGCACCTGCCGTCCTGGAGAGTGAGTGGCTGACATGGTGTTGGTCAAAGAAACAGAGCATTATATTTCTACATCAATCAACAAATGATTGAGTTAATCACACATTTACTCCACTCGGTGCTCTGCTGCGCCACCTCCCCAGGCAGAGTGCCTAGAGTGCGCTCTGCCACTCCAAGAGTGCAGTGCTCTGGATCACCAAACATTACATTCCAATAAACGGTCCAGTTTATGCCACAGTGCGCTCTGCCACTCTGTATGTCCACCTAAATCCTACACACTGGACCTTTAAATTAGCAGGGCACTCCCTACTTCTCATAATGCATTACACGTCTTCAAAGATTGATGGAAACATAATGAACATCTTGCACTAGTTTGAGAAGTTAGTAATGTGATCATCTACAAGATAGTGGGAAGATGTGCACAAACAACAGTGCTTAAAGACAGTTGACCCTGTTATGCAACCTGCCTACCTTTACATAAATTTATTTTAATCAGGAGAGGCTCATTCTGAGTAAAAGAACATTTATTTACATGTTTACAGAAGTATGAGAAATGTGAATAGTGTTTGCCAGTTACACCCCCTGTGATTCTAAGGAGGGTGGTGAAGCTTTAGTAGAATAGCGAACTTTGTGGATATCATGTACATGTACAATGATATCCCTCTCATCACATCCACATTTTGTGGATGTGATGAGAAGTGGACTTTGATTTGGAGGTGGCTATGGAGGTGGAGGAGGGCATGACGATTCCACCTAAAGTTACAGCCGACAGCAGGAGAGAACAGACTTTAAAGTTTGAAAGCAGCACATTAGCTGATAGAGATGGTGGCAAAATTTTATTGGTTTAACTGGAAGAGCCAATGCCCATAATCAGCTGAGATGGGAGAGAACTGTGAATATATGTATGTATATATACTCAAAGTATCACAAGGTATTACGCAAAATTGCTTTTTTTTTTTCAGAATAATATATATTGTATCACTCAATTATAATTAATAAGGCATTAATGTTTGCATCACTACTGTAGCAGCTTGTAAAGGTGGAGCTAATTTCAGCTACTTTAAATACTCTGAATCCATAAAAATGTAATGCTGTAATTTTGTAATTGATTAATATTTTGTACAAATAATTGGAGTAGCTAGTAACTGAAGTTATCAGGTGAATGTAGATGAGGAAAATGCACACCATAACCCTAATTACATTCCACCACTGCTTAGAATAATTAATGCGTCTTTGTTTTGACATCATTTTCCTCTCCACTCCCCACCCATTGTTTACGTGTGTATGTGAATTTGTAAGTGTGTGTGTGGATCACACCCTTTTAAGAGTATTAAATGAAAGGATCTCATCTTTCAACTGCAGTCTGGTCCAACAGGCCGAGCTGCCTGAAAGCTGATCTGAATCACAGCATCAGTGTGAAAACAGGCTGCGTGGGAAAGACAAGACCAGAGGAAGATTAAGTGTGTCTGCAGGCTAGGACAGGAAGGAACAGGAAGTTGCTCTGCTGTATTGCATTATTCCGTTTGTGGCTTCACTCTAAGGACACGCATGTAGAAACACATGTATGCATTGCACAACAGGCTTGTTCAAAGGCTGAGACCTTAAGCCACTAAATAACTTGAAACATGTTGAAATATTGCATCACTGACAGATTTTAAGCTTGCAAGATTTCTGCATGGGTTATGTCGAGAGTTTTTTTTCTTAAAGGGCACCCTCCAGTTCTCATATCTAGATCAGTTCACTCATCATGATAACCATCACTCAGTCTAAATTACAAACAAGCTCTTCATAATGTTTTGCATGTCAGTCAGAAGTTAGAAAGGATTACACTGGCAATATGCAAGATTGTTCTTATTGTTAAAAAACCCTACTAAAAGACCCAAGACAACCATGTGTAAGTCCTTCTCTCAATCTGTCTGACATCCTTCCTCTCAGCTCAGCCCATTGGTTCCCAGTGAAGATGCTAAACTTTTATAAACAACTCACAGATATGCAAATACATGTTTTACGTAATTTCCTAAAACAGCTGGTCTCTGCTGTTTATAACAAATTTTACTCATACAGGATAAAATGCATTTGTAGTTGCTGTGGTTTATGTGGGACCCAGATGGACTAATTGGCTGCAGGTCCCCAAATTCACCAACCAATAGCACAGGGGAAGAGGAGGCACAAGAGCTGAGGCTCACAGCTTTAGGAGCAACCATAGACTGAATGAATAATGAACGTAGCTACTGTGATGTTGTGGATTCTCATTTTGAAGTCTTGAGTTCAGCATTGGGGATAGGTTAATTGGGGACACTACATTGCCCGTAGGTGTGAATGTGAGTGTGAATGGTTGTCTGTCTCTATACGTCAGCCCTGTGATAGTCTGGTGATCTGTCCAGGGTGTAAACCACCTCTCGCCCAAAAGTCTATTGTCAGTTTTATGTTTACAGCAAAATGCCTTTTAGAGCCACAGGTGTACAGCATCGCCAGACTCTGTGACAGCTTGTACATCAAGATGCAAATATTTAAACTCTGATAAACAAGCATGTATGTTAGGATTGTACATGGCTACAGTCTGATGTGAACAATAACATTACACTTGCAACTGCTGTTGACGGAAGGAAGCTACTGACCACATAGATGAGTCAGATACTGTTGACATCATATCATGATCCGATCAGAGTTCAAACTATTATTACCCTTAGTTTTGCTTTTTAATCTTATTCGTTAACAGGTAAAAATATAGAAAAGTTGATAGAAGACCATTAGATTTATCAGTTTCCAGTTTAACTCGCAAAATTGGAGGTTGACAATTAGTGCATTTACATGACATTAGAGAAAACTGATCTATGATTTTCAAAGAGTATGTAAACATGTTAGTCTGACTCAAATCGTACTAAATCAAATTTCTCAAAGTCAGATTAACACACCCAGATAATGCGATTGGTAGTCAAAAGTGTGTATACAGTAAATTGGACCCAAACTAGCCTAAGTAGTCTGTGCATGTTTCACAGTTTCCACCCCCAGCTTTGAATCTGAAGTCGAATAGCATTAAATGTGTAACAAAGGACGGAGCCAGTAACAACATGGTGAAATCTACATCCAGAGCTGTGCATTTTTGGATGGACGAAACACACAGAGCTGTAAAGTTTTCCACCATGGTACCAGCTTGCTGCTAGCTACCCTTAGCTAACTTCTTTGTCTACTGCTTGGTCTTTTACATAATTGGTCAACCGGAAAAAGGTCCAATACTAACAAACCACCTATCGTAGTGGAGTCGGAAATACTTAGGTCAATAAATCGCCGTGATTGTATACTGGGACAAGAACAGTGGTTCAAATTAAAAATGGGTTAGGAAGTCCCAAATATGTACAATTGTGACTGCTTGTTTTCAATGCAAACAAGGTAGACCAAACCAGCAAAGGAGACACAGCTCATGCTGTGTCAGCTGAAAGAGTTTAATATTTTAGGATATATGAATGGGAGGAAAGCACAGAATGGCGACCTGTTCAAAAAACAGCTGGACAACGCTCGATTGTTTGGTCTGTGACGTGATAGGTCAACTGGAAAAAGGTCTAATACTAACAAGCTGAAAGGCTGCATATTGCCACCTATCATAGCAGAGTCAGACATACTTTGGATCAATAAATCGATTCCTCTCCTGTGCTTGTATACTGGGACAACAACAGTAGTCCAATTAAATGGCCTCGTTGAGCTACAACCATAGCTCGACTTAACTACGCATGTAAATGTACTAAACGACAGGCAGACTGGCTCTGGTTGGGCTTGATTTAGAAACCTATCTGACCAAACTACGTTCCTTTGAAGAAATATCCTTATGGAAATTGTCTAAAGTGTCTTATCAAATGAGAGACTATCAAAAAACGTGTTTTCAATTGTAGCAACACAAATAAAGTTCCATTCACCTCCACTGTGCCGGAGTGGAGGCAGAAATCTCAGAAACAGATATTACAAAACCTGGACAAGTAAAACCAAAAGTATCGCATGGTAAGATAGTACTAAAGGGAAGTGAGAACATCTGTTTTGTTGTTGTTTCGGGGAACTGACTCCTGAAAAACACACAGCTCAATTAGGCAGAGATGTTGCATGCATGTTTTCCCTCTTGTAATACATTCATCAGACAACAATTTAATTTGTCTTTAAAATGATAACATGATAACTTGCAGAGGAGAATATAAACAGCAGGTGAATCTGTTTTTTAAATGTCATTCAGGAGGTTCAGGAAAGCCTAAGTTACAATGTAGGAAGTTTGACAGATATAGGCGTTATGGGGGTGTCAGCAGTGCAGTCTGTAGGAACTTGGGATGCAGCCCACATCCCTCAACATTCGCATTTCCATAGCATATGCACCCTGTGCATGTATTTTTGAGCATGTGTGTGAAAGAAAAAACAAAACAGTGAAAATTGTATATTTCCTCAAGGATATAAATAAATAACTTATTCTTACCCTCCTGAGACCCCAGCTTTTGTTTGGTATGCATTAATTTCTCCTAACTTAGATTAGATTAGGACCTGATGACTATAAAAAAAAACAACTAAGCGTTGTCTTTGAACAGTAAGTCGTTTTTTTAAAAAATGATGTCCTCATGGGGACAGCGAGTTTATTTCCAATAATTAAAAGTGTGTAATAAAGTGTAAAAAAGTTATTTCAGTGCCAGAAAACTGTTGCGCAAAAACAAAATTGCAACATGTGCAACATTAGTTCAGTGTTTTGTAATAGTGGTCACTGTTCAAAAATGCTCATTTCAATGCCTGAACATGGCTGTGCAAATGCAGCTGTTTAAATTTCAAACCCTCTTTTTTTTTTTTTTTTTTTTTTTTTAAATCTGTCCCTTGCAGGTCCATGGCAGATTTTGAAATTAAAAAACAAAACTAAACAACAAAGTGCAATACAGTGTGCATACGTTTCCTTTAATGTGTGCATTTACTGTGTTGTGATTAAATTAAAAACAAATGATAAAGGACAATTTTCATTGGGACAATAATTTTTTATTAAATTCATATCACAACACAGAAAGCAAAGTGAAGAGGTGAATTCCAGGCTGCAAGACAATCAGTCAGTCACATATGTGACTAAACGGTAGATGGTTATGTGCTGGCTAGCCTTACACCTTGTTTCCTCCTACATATGTGACTGGCGTCAGTGGATTCGTCAATAAACAGAACACAACGTATAATGCAAGGAAGTGCATTTCTTTACGGAGGGATAGAAACCTGATAGAAACTATCTGTAGCCATGGGGGAGAGGCTAAAATTTCATTTTTCACCATCTAGTAGCGTGGAAAATACATTAACATTACTGGTACAAAAACAGGAGCTGCCAGGTTCCTGGCATGTTTTGTGAAATATTTCATTGAAAAGATGTATGAACGGCTGAATGAGTCATCATGATATGCTGACTGTATATAATGTAAAACCATATTTCAACACAATATCATTATTCAGATTCACAGTGTGTTCAAACTAGATTAACAGGTTCTCTAATCACACAAATTCACTTGACAATCAACAGAGGCAACTTTACTGAAGGAAATATCCTGTTAGCTAGCTAGCACACTGTCATATGGTGTCTCCAAATTCCACCGGAAAAGTTCAGTTTTTTTAATGTACTTGAGGCAGATTCGGGACCACAATATTATGAAGAGGAGGAGTTTCATAGGCACATTATATCCACCTTATTCCTTATTATATCCACCTTATTCCTGAGGGCTCTACTGTAGAAATGATTATGTGCTTGACTTCCAGTGACATAGGGGAAGTAGCATCAAGCTAGTTAGTCCCATAGAGTCCCAGTGGCTACTCTTGGTGGCTAAAAGCCAATGCTGGTTCTTTTTCGAAAGAAATTTGCCTTCAGTTTTTTAACAAATATTGAACTAATATTAACTTAGCATTTTCTAAAATGTCTTTGCGGAGCTCTGGTACCTGTTGCACTGTCCGTGTCTGTATCAACCAACAACCAGTCTAAGCTAAACTTTTGTCTTCAGCAACCTTGTGTTGAACATGTAACCAGAACAAAAGGGGATTGTTCCTGTTGCCAAAGGTCCCATTGGTATGAGAAATAAAACCACAAGAGACACATAGACTGACAGGTCCATCACTCAATGTCAGTACATGATATCCCTGTCTTTCCCCGTCTGACTTCATTCTCACCCTACGTCAGAAAATTACTCGTTATATAATAAACTCAGCAACATATATGGAAATATGTATTTAGTCATTAGGGCTGAGAATGTGTTACTGATTTACCATACTTCCTTTATATCATATAAAAAAAATGAACCCCAAAGCTATTTCTTTTACTACTACTTTATATTACTATGACTGAAGTCTACATCATGTTTTGCTCAGAACAGTTTTTAATTGATCAGAAGTAAAAAAAACAAAAAAAAAACGTGTAAACTGCTTTGTTAATGCAGACAAGCAGAGGATTAGCTGAGAAACATCACATTTATTCACATGGAGCTACAGATAGTACTGAATTATGTTAAATGTTTGCTGAATGTGTTAGTATCTCTTAATAAGTCAGAAATCATAAATCATCTTTAGAAGGAGTAGATATTTACCTTAAGCTAGCTTTGGCCATGTTAAAGTTAATATTTTAACAGAGCAAGGCAAGCTAATTGCTAGCTATGCTCGGTTGAAAAGGAAAACAAAAAACAATTCTTTGAGATGACTGTCAGCGATGGCAGAGGTATGATCACATAATCCCGTCTGAGCTATAACAGATGGTGTGTTCCACATTTTATTTCCCATTTGCTCTCGGAAAGAAGAGTAAAGTACAGTCAACAAACTGTTACCATTGGAAATCGCCGGTCGCGCACATAATTCACGCAGGGTATCGTTGGGGCTAGGAATGAGGTGGATAAGATCAGCATCACTATTAATCGCAGAGATAGGGGAGATCAGGGTCTGTTGGAACATTTTTGTATTAAACAGATACAGGTGTCTGCTAAAAAAGTTTTTTAGAGCCCAATCGAAATGTGAAAGGCACAGTTTTGTAGAAACGTACAAGGAGTGCATTTTCCCAAAAATGTTGCCTCCCTTGACAGTTTGGACACCTTGTTCTGGGCTTAAAACTACAATAAAAAATAAAATTGCAGTCTTAATTTAAGCATCTTTGTATTAACAATGACACTTGTTCACACATTTCTCAGAGAAAAAGATAACATATGTAAAATAATTATAGTTTTGTAAATTACAGAGTTATGGAATTTGCTACCAACAAAGATTCAGACAGCTAATGCAAGCACGAACTGAAGAAAATCAGCTTTACGACATTATGTTTTTTTTGGTTTTTTTTTTTAATTTAGTAGAACTAAAAACAGCATGGTACAACAAAAATAACAAAAGAGACAATAAATATTCTTACACACTGTAGATTTCAAAACTGTGAATAAAGTATGAGTTGAACTTTGAAGCTGAAGGTGAAGAGGTTGTGGCAAAGTATGAGCATAGTAAATGGCATAAACATAGTAGCCTTCTAACTTGCTAAGAAGACCCTGTTTCAACTGTCCCCCTGTCCCAACTGACCCCACTCTCCCCTACAGGAAACAGCCCTTAGTTTTATTATTTGCACATTTTCAGGGTATTGGGTCATATTCTAAAAAGAAACCTCCCTGTTTTCTGATTTTCCCCTGTTTGAATTTGCTTTTAATGCAAACTTCACCTTGCCTTGCCTTGATAAATTCAGCATAATGAACACTTCCACAGCACTAACGATGATGCCGCCACCAAATGAAAGAAGTAGAGGCAACTGGAATCAGTTATACCGCATTTCTACCAAAATTAGCATGTGTACGTGTGTTTTTAAAACACAAGTAAACCCACAAAAAATAGGCTATATACTCCTTTCCCATTGCCAGTAGAGTTCTGTACATGGCTCCGCAGCAGACGAGTATGCCTCTCTGTGTGGGTTTTTTTTTTTTTTTTTTTTTTTGGTGTGTCACATCAACGTCATAAACTTTGATCTTCAGGTGGTTAATACTTTTTATCTCTTACTTACTCAGTCTCTCTTTAAAACTCGGTGCAGACAAATTTGGATCGATGAGCGCTGCTTGGGCCAAGACAGACAATGTTTTGTGTTGGTGCATCAATGCATCTCACTAGTTAGAGGGCTAAAATTAGTGCCTTCAACCAGGTGTTGGTTCCCCGTCAATGCCACTTGATCATCAATCATTTGATCTGCATATAAATGCTGATTAAAACCATTCCCATTGCATTTAAAATCCATATGTTAGCAGGTGTTAGTGGGTTTTTTTAGTGCAGTGGGAAAGGGGCTTTAGTGAATGAAAACGGCATCACTGACTCAGAGCATGAAAGGATTAGTGAACAGGTCCATGCGCCTAAAGTTAAAGGGGCCCCTGGACCTGTTCAGTAATCCCTCAAAATGTCACTAAAATTAACATGAAGTGAAAAGAAAGTGATTTAAAAATGACCACAAAAAGATGCAAAACCGCCACAAAGAGACACAAAAAAGACCAAAGAAGACATTAAGTTATCTCAAAGAGACACAAAACGACTACAACGAGTTATAAAACCATAAAAAGATGCATTCCAACTGCAAAGAGATGCAAAACAATCGCAACTATAAAGTGTGTGGGTCTTGCTCCTATGGTAATGCTAATCTGCTCCTGACTCAGAAAAAGGTGAGCTATTATACAGTTGTGGGATGCTTTAACTTAGGCCTACTTTATACTGCCATTCTACACCACATTTTACAAAATATTGTACCTATTTCACCACATTTATCTGACAGCAGTAGTTACTAGTTACTTTTCAGATAAATATTTTAGCTAAAAACAAAAACAAACAAAAAAGATGCACTTTTAAAGGCTGAAATGAAGCAGTTCCCAACCCTTTGCCTCTTGCCATATTTCAGATGCTTATAAATTATTAGCAGTTCTACCAAAATTTCTCCTGAAAACTTCTTACAGGGTTTCATTTTAACAACGTTTTGAGGCTTGAAGAGGTGTAAAGATTTAATATTTTCAAAAAAGCAAGAGACAAGTCTTTTCTGCCACTTTAATATTTTCCTGCCCCCTCCGATTTATCTGGTGACCCTTTGGAGGGGCCCAACCCAGAGGTTTTACAACCACTGGACAAAATTATCTCATTGTAGTGAAAAATAGCTCCACCTTGATTAAGTATGTAAAACTTAAAAGCCCTTGTCCCAATTAAATGTTCCTTTTACTAGCCTGGTATGGCTACACATTTTGACAAATAAAGGCC
>JAPZEB010029316.1:0-11653 GCA_029783705.1 Chaetodon striatus
CTACCATGGCCTTATTAGCAACTCTAAATTTTACTAATTAGCAAAAATGTATCTCCTTGATCTGTGCAAAAATCAAAGTATGAAATGCACTGGACTATTTCCTGGCCTGGAGGAATGACTTCCCAGGAAAATAAAACCCAAAGCAAAAGTCAGTTAATGAAGATATGAATTTGAATTTTTCAGTGTTTATGTATAATTCGGAGATTGTGTATGGGCATAGAATTTTGATGGGTACCTGCACCTGTGGGATTAAAGGGTAATGGATAGCTAAAAAACCATTAAACATGAGGCATATAACGGACATCTCATTTGTGAAAGGGGAAAGTTAAGCACCAATCAGGGCAGAACATACTGTAGAATACAAAAGACAGTTATAGCACAGAGCTACAAAAGAAGAGGTAGAAGAGAGGAGGTATCCAGATTAAGGTTAGTTACGCTCAGTGGCACAGGGTAGTTAGGATGGGCCCCAGTGCACACTCCCCAGTGCACACTATTATGATGGGCCCTTGTGCCAGATTTTGCATCAAAACAGCTATTATATATTTTATAGTATTATACAGTATGATCAAATACAGACCTGACGTTGGACAACATGAACATACATTTTACCAGTCATCACTGCAAATCTGTAATATCACTAAATAAAATAAGAAATTATCTATAAATTATTTTTTAATATAATTTATTTATAGTTTTTATACTAGTTACACGTTTTCGTGTTTTTGGTTCTTTCAGTTCATCTAGTTGTCAGGTTGTCAAGATTATGGAAAATCTACTGGCCCAGTTGTCATGATGGTGGAAGAGTGTAGCATGGGCCAAAGAAGAACCTGTTAAAATTTGAGCTGATCCGAACCACGGGGCAGATACACAAGTTATTTTTCACTTTCATTCAACTTGCAATATATGCCATTCATAGTCTGGATGGGGACTGCCAGCACGTGGCATGGAGGTGGCTGAGTCGAAATGGCAGCGGCTAGCAGTGCATTGCTAACAATGGCAACAGTGCTGACATTAATAGGGGTTAGCTCACATTCACTGGGGTGACCTGGGGGGAAACCAGAGGTTGGCTGTTACACTTTCATTACAACGCTGTCTCGCCACTGTGGGTCGGGATGATGCTATCAACGGTAACCGCGGTGCAAAGTGGCAGTGATAAGCTAGCTAGTGAGCACATGAACACGGTGGAAGAGAGGAAGGGGAAGGAAATTCAAGCATAATAGCCAGCTGGCCCAGCTACTGAGACAAAGAACAGAAAAGCTCAAATTACAACACACACAGAGGTAGCGTTACTTCTCTGCTCCGGACATCTTTACATAGCAAATACTTGTTTGCTGATGTTAATATTGTGAATGTCACATAATGTACCTTGACATTGTGATTTAGAACATTTGGCCTTGTTTGGATTCTGTGTTCTCCAAGTTGCCTTCATTTATCAATTTGGCATGTAACTGGCACTTACAGTTTCATGCAAAAGTTTGGGCACTCCTTGTCAATTCCGTTTACTGTGTAAAGCTAACTAAGTAAAGGATGACCTAATTTCTTTTACAGTTTCAAAATAACAAAAAAAGGAAAAGGACCTGAAGCAAAAATTTGGGCATCCTGCATTGTCAGTGCTTAGTAGCGCCCACTTTGGCAAGTATCACAGCTTCTAAACGCTTTTTGTAACCAGCTAAGAGTTTTTCAATTATTCTTTGGAGGATTTTCACCCATTCCTTCTACAAAAAGCTTCTAGCTCTGTGAGATTTTTGGGCCATCTTGCATGCACTGCTCTTTTGAGGTCTATCCACAGATTTTTAGTGATGTTTAGGTCAGGGGAAGTTGAGGGCCATGGCAAAACCTTCAGCTTGTGCCTCGTGAGGTTTTCAATTGTGAATTTCAAGGTGTGTTGAGGATCATCGTCATGCTGTAGAAACCATCCTCTTATCATCTTCAGCGTTTTTCAGATGGTGTGATGCTTGCTTCCAGAATTTTCTGGAATTTAACTGAATTCATTCTACCTGTGAAATGTTCCCCATGCCTGCATTTAACAGCTGGACAGTTCTATTTTAACTTCATAAGTCCACATTACTTGTTTCCAAAAAGCATCTGGCTTTTTTAGATGTTCCATTGAAAACTGCTGAAATTTGTGGTGAGGACACAGGAAAGGTTTTCTTCTGATGACTCTTCCCTGAAGGTCATATTTAAGCAGGTGTCACTGCACAGTAGAACAGTGCACCACCTCTCCAGAGTCTGGTAAATCTTCCTGCAGGTCTTTTGCATTCAAATGGGGGTTTTGATTTGCCTTTCTAACAATAAGATGAGCAGCTCTCTCAGAGAGTTTTCTTGGTCTTCCAGACCTCAACTTGACCTTGACAGTTCCTGTTAATGCCATATCTTAATTACATTACAAACAAAGGCAACAGCTACCTGAAAAGACTTTGCTATAGTCTTTTGGTCTTCTCCTGCTTTGTGAGCATTTTTAGTTTTTAGAGTATAGGCAGCTGTTGATTGTTGGGACAGGAGTGAACAAGCCATAGTCCTAACAAGATAATTAAGGTCTAAGACCCTGGTAAAAATTGTCTGAGAGCTCAAATGTCTTGGGGAGCCCAAACTTTTGCATGGTGCTCCTTTCCTATTTTATAAATAAATAAATAAGTAATACTCTATTCTTGCAGAAAATGTTAAAAAGCATATTGCATCTTTCACTTAATTCCTTTTGGAGATCAATTAATCTCCTACTCACTTAACTGTTCACAGTAAAAGACATTTTGACCAGGGCGCCCAAACTTTTGCATGCCACTGTATATTTGCAATTTCATATGATTCTCAAAAACATTCTTTCACTAACTTAATCACAAATATGATGCAGTCAGGATCATCTCTAAAGTCTCATAGTGAAGAAATGAATCCCCTCTGCTGTCATTCTGCTATCTGCCCCCCCAGGCGCCTACCTGACTCAGGTGGTACATCTGAGTGATGTCACTCTTCGCTTTGAGATATGGGACACAGCGGGGCAGGAAAAATACCACAGTGTCACCCCACTTTACTACAGAGGAGCCCACGCCGCACTCTTGGTCTATGATATCAGCAAAAGGGTAAAAGGGACACCTGACACAATGGGAATTACTCATCTTATCTTGGCTGGTGATCATGCTGTTGTGTATCCTTGTGTATGTTTGTATCACCATAGGAGACATTTATCAGAGCTCAAGTGTGGCTTAAAGAACTTGAGAAACAGTACACCCCAGGATCTACTGTCATATGGCTCGTAGGCAACAAGGGAGACTTGGAACAGGATCGACAAATCTCAGTGCAGGTACATACACAGAAAATCACCTTAATCTCAATCAGTCCCTCCCTCTTTAACATGCACATTTACTGTATGTTTTAATCTACCACATGCAATCTATGCTTTAATTTTCCCGTCATACAGGAAGGACAGAGTCTGGCAGATGACAAGGGCTTATTGTTTACAGAGACATCAGCTCTGACAGGGGATCAAATCAGCCAGTTGCTGAAAGCTGTAGGTAAGTCACAGTGCTGAAAGAACTGCAGCTCAGAAGTTCAGCATGTTCCCTCTGGAGATCAGTAAATGTTTGTTTTATCTTATGTTTTGACACTTCTATTTCTTGAACTTAACCTCCCAGGTTGGCATTTAGGCTGTGTATTGCACCAGCAAATTTCACCAATCAGATACTTAAAAAAAAAAAAAAAACTAGATCAATGGTTTCAAACTGGTCCAACCACAGGGTCCAGATTTTTCCTTAGTCACTGGTTCAAGGTCCGCTCAGTTTAATATATTTAACATCACACTTTCATTTAACCATGTCATCGAGCTAGTTTGCTGTCTCTGTTAAGTAACTGTCAGTTAGTCACTCACTCTACAGCAGAAAACAGCACTTCAAAATAAAAGGTCAGTGCCGGAAATTCACTGTATTGAAAAATAAAGTGTGCTTTTTATAAACTTGACACATTTGCGAGTCAGTTGCACTGCATTCAGAATGGACCCGCGACCCACTCTTGGACTGCCACCCACCAGTTGGGAACCACTGTACTAGAGGACTATGAGTTGTTAGATTCTTCTAAATTTACTAGAGAAAGCTGGATTTACACAGTCTGGAAAGCTTGTCTACCTGGCAGACTAATCTCTGCGAACAAAGGTCCCTCAGCCAAAGAAAGATTCCTGTACCACTAGAGGGCAGTAGATACTAACATGGGGACAATCATACTTCATCTATGAGCTACACACAGTTATTGGCAAAATAAAAACTATGAAATATTGTCTAATTGTAGCTCTGAGTCGCCAGTTTTCTTTTACACTTTGAACCCCTGGCTTCTAAAATGTCTGCATGATCCTTTGTATTAAAAAGTGAGTGTGATGTCTTTGGTAACAGAGTTCTCATTCAGCCCACAGAGTGTATGAGTGTATTGGAGAGCAGCAGGGAGGTCTGCCAGAGTGGCAGGAGACACCACATGTGGATCTGCATCGCAAAGACGCATTCAATCCTTTTGCATCCTGCTGCAAAGTTGGACCCTAACCATTGTCTCTGTCATATTACTGTTTGTCTTGTTTCTCTGTCTGTCTTTGTCATTTTAAAGCTGCACAAAGTAACATGTTGGTATAAGCATATCAGAACATCAGTAAAAGGCTTGTAGATTCTGAATGCAATGATTCTACTAACCAATGCACAACACTTATCCTGCAATCTGCATTGTGGTGAACACATTTTTAGGTGTTTTACTTCACATGAAATAAGTAATGAAACATTTTAGCAGCTGGAGATGGCTTTTGTCATTGTTTTTAATGAATGAAGCTTTCTGCTTGCTATTTTTGTGTTGCTATGTGTCTCGCTTTTGTGCACTGTAGGCGCCTGGTGTTTTTGCCAGAGTGCTCTTAACTCCTCAAGTTTAAAAAACTTCAACCCAAAGCAGAAAAGCACCCCGTGTCATCTCTTTTTCATCATCTTTTTTCCCATTGTCCAATTACATGATTATAGAGGCGGGCCTTCTGTGGTTTTCATGACACCAAGTGTATAGTTGTTATACAGTGGAGGAGAAACTGGTGGTAGCAGTTGCTGGATACCCAGAGCTATAAAACTGCCCCCAAGTCAACTTAAAATAGGCCTTGAAACAGCCATCATAGAGGAGAAGCTCCTGGACCAACTGGTGGTACTCCCCATTATCCACCTTCTTTTTTAGGGCCTCATGTACTCACACAGATCTCTGTTTCCTTGTGCCCAACAAACTATTCGCTGACAGCCTGTTCCTATGGAAGACTGATCACACAGGAAGGTTAGGGTAAGGACATGATTAGGTGGTTGCCTGGCAGCAATAAAACGACGCAGCAAGCAATGTTTTACCAGTGGCATTCAATTTTAAAAAAGACAGTGCGGTGCCCCTTGCGTTTGGCAACCTGTTAAACACTTTATGTGTGTCTGGGGCCTAAGTCCTTGGCGTTTGTGTTACAGTTGTGTGCTACAGGGATCTATCAACAACAGTTCCATTTGCTGCAGTGATTTTCCTCAGTGGGTTTAAGAACAACCCCCTCAGTGTCTGACTATACCAGATGTTGAACTGATACCAATTACCCTCATTCAGTGTCTCCTGCTTGTGATCAAACAGAGCGGAGATCCCCCAGGCGGCGTTCAATTAAGTGTGGTTGTCCAAATTCTCTTTTTATTGTACACAATAGAGACCCTGTCAAGGTTAATAATGATAATAATAATAAAAAACTACTTTAACAGTCCAGATTTTGAAAGTATTTCCACTGTGTAACAACATGCTGCGTGCTGCAGGTCTGGAGTTGAAATTTATTTTATTTGTACCTGGGTGAATGAGTTACAGATGCACTATAGGTGTGACATAAACATACCTTACTTGAATAACAAAATAAAGAATTCCAAAATGTTTGAAATATTTGCTAGTTTTACTGGACGTCACTTTTTGTCTTAGTATTGGCTCTTAAGTTCTACCATCTGAAGCAGTGAGATTTTTGATTAAAAAAAATAGTTAAACATTTTGGAAAATATGCTTATTTGACTTCTGTCCAAGTGGAGATGAGATATTTAATGTCAGTTTTATGTCTGTTCGTTAAGTAGGCAGCTGGTGTCAGGATATGTTTAGCTAGCCTCACCGCCCATACCTCTGATTTGGTCACCGGTGTCAGACACTGGCAAAAAAAAGCCGTCCTTTCCCATCGACATGATATGCTGCCATTTGCTGTCATTGTTTGACAGTGCCCAGCAGCGTAAGGGGAAGACGCGGTGTGACAAGAATGACAGTTAAAGTGGCAAAAGTCCGTGTGGGAGGGGTGGTGAATGGGCTCAACAACCACTGACCTTCACCTTGGAGGCCGGTGCTTGCTTCCCATAAAATTGTAAAGCCAAACTCTATTCTTTTTCCTTCCTCTTTGTTATTATTATTGTTATTATTATTATTGTTAGTTGTAGTGCATTTGCACAATTCTTTTTTATGTATTCCATAGACCTGGAAGTGTTGCTGTTGCATGTTTTTTTGCTCTGGCACAATGATTTGTGAATATGTGATCCAAAAGAATCAGCTTTGGATCAAACTCACTGTGCACAACAGCCACAATCATAAATCATACAAAACGTGTCCCTATAATTTAATAACACCATTATTTAAAAGATGTCACTCACAATAGGTACAATGGTATTTGTGTTTGCATTTGGCAGGCTGAAGCCTCCATATAAAGTGATTGCTCTCCCCTGCAGTCAGCCACTTGCCCTTTGAACAATACTCTTCCATGTTTTCATCACACACACGCTCACACACACACACACACAAAGCTTTTCTCTGCAGGATGGCTCCAAATGTGGACTTTTTTACTGCTCAGTGATTTAAAACATTGCTGGGATCTTAGATGATAATCGTCACTGAAACAAGGCTTTATTGTGCTGATTGAAACCAAGCTCCTGTAAGGCCTGAGGGGCCGCTGGTCCTCGTTTGGTTTGGATGCCTCACAGAAACAAAGAAACACCTCACGCTGAGTAGATGAAATGCAGTGAAATGATTTGGTTGTCATTATGAATCTATAAATCATGTGAATAAAAACCTTCAGTACTGCTGTTTCAGATTTTGCAGATGTTGTGCAAACCCCTTGAATGACCTCAGACAAGCTTTGCTGCTTCGTTTTAAACTGTTGCGCTATAAATACAACCAAAGTGAGAATAAACCACTGAAGATTTGCACCATGAAGTACTGAACAATTTTTGGAAGTCAACTAATGCTTCATTCTTGATTTAATTTAAAGTTTTTTGATTGTAAAGTTACGAAATGATGCACTGAGGTTAAACAATAAGTAAGAGGTAACTTAAGTATTGAGGGTTTCCTTAATTGTGGTTTAAAAAACTGATGTAATAGTATGTATCCACAATGAAACTTCTAACTGTGAGCAACAATTCTGTTGAGCGCTTTTCCTCTTACTACTAGGCAAGCTAGCAAGGCTAACAAAATGTGTGTCTTGTGTCTCCCTATTGGTGTAGTGGCTACAGTTTAAACTGCAGATCACATGATGCACCAGAGCTAGGTAGTAATAATTTCCCCCAATATAGTGATGAAAAAAATAAAGACAAAAAGATGCTATTTTTTTATCGCAGGCAAGACCATCTGAAATAATAGTTAGCAAATATAATCATAATTAAACTGAACAAGCCACCATTATTGCTGCTCCTTCTAGTATTACAGTGTACCTTAGCAGAGGCTGTTGCTAGACTGCTTTGAGTAGGTACAATCAATGTCACTGAACTGTAACAGTGTACTGTCTCTCTATTTCCTTATTTTAAAATATTTTTGTGAAGTGTTAGTATGTCATTAAAAAGGTCATAAAAATCATAGTGTGTTCACTTTTCCTGTTAAACCCTCAATGATATGCTGGCTATCTAAAATGGCACTCAGTCATCAAAGCTATGAGAACCAGTGATCTAAGATTTGTGTTTTAAAGCGCTATAAAATGGTCAGTTTAGCTGTTTAGCTGTTTTCAAAAATGTATCTCCCTTGAGGGTTGGGTTGCAGAAGGTGTAGATCGAAAATGACCCCCCACCCCTCCACCCCAGTATGTTCAATGTAAATTATGTATCAGTACATTAGTTTGTGCCATTCATTTCTGGGGAGTTGGCCTCCTCATTCATTTGATCTGCATACAAAGCCCTTCTCAATACTTACTAAAGTACAACAAATGTCCATGGATGTTGTTATTAGCAACACAATTTAAAAGTGAGTTTATTCATTTTGGCCTTCTTGAAAATACTTGCAATTTTTTTTTAAAATAATTGACACGATGTTTACAAAACATAACTTGTGCAATATGTGTCAAACGCTCCTCTACATCCTTAATGAAACTTCACAAACTTACCAAAACCCATGTGGACACTAAAAATAAATGACAACACAATAGATACTCAATCATCCATAGAATTTCACTGTGTAATCCAAACATTGCTGTCAGTCTCAACTGTTGGTTTGTAAACTACGGCTGTGATGAAAGCCAGATGCTCATGTCTCCTTGCAGCTTTTCGGCCAAACCTCCCCACAGGTCTGATTCCTCTGCTTGTATACCAGGAGGCACTGATGTCTTCATCTGGACAACACGGATAATGGAGGGACATGAAAAGAAGAGACACATCAGATTCCTTCACATAAAAGTCTCAAGAACTGGTTTTATTATCCTAGCCAACTATGGTAGTCCCAGCTTGGACCAAAAAACTAACTTAACCCCCAGTACATAATATAACAACACTCTATCCTTTATTAAGTACTATTAATGATTAAAATTGGTATCAAATTTGGCCCACTACTATTGTGGTGACAAAAGGTATACCAACAATATGGAAAGAGGAGTAATTGCTTTACAGTCACAGTTTAAAGGGTCAGTTCAATCAAATTACAAAACAAACAAACAAAAAACTAAAACCAAAAACCAACCAACCAAACAAACAAATGTCTCACTTAACTCTAGTGGTATCTAGTCATGCACATTTGTTTGTGATGATCACAGCCCTGATAACACATGTGTAGAGCTATTCCCGTTCTTGTTCAAGGAAATTAAAAGAATAGTGTTAAATGAATGGAAATCCAAAGTGCTCAAAATATACATATGCATTATGATACACATATTCATTTACATATGTAGCATACATTATAAAATATTTAACAAAATAATACATAAATAAATAAATAATCATTTGAACAATTGAAAACATAACATACAATATTGCTTATACATTTCGAAAGAATACATTTTAACATCCCTGCTCATTAATACAATTAATAAGTACATTTTGAAAAAAACAACAACAAAAAAAACAACCCCCTCGCAAAAACTCCCAAAACAAAAACAAAAACAAAAACTAAATCTGCTGGAAATAAAGCCACATATAACAACATTTCATTATAATGAGAATACATTTTTAATGGTTTAAATGATTTTAATATTGTTACAATTTCATTAGTTTGTTAGGGGATCCCTCACCTCTGGTAATAAGTGAACCTGCTTGATGAGATCCACTCAGGGCTTGACTCAGCAGCAGCAAGACAGCACACACTACCACACACACCCTCATTGTAACTCGATCTGGAGTGAAAAAAACAAACATAAAAGCAGTCACATCTGAACCCAGAATATAGTGTAAAATATCAGGTTGTCGCTCATAATGAAGACCATCAGAAATGATATATGTATAAAATATAATAACTAGATTGATCTGTGATCTCCACTGATAAAGTACATGAAAGAAAATTTCACATTTTCATCAGTTTTATTAAATTACCATCACATCATTGTGTCAACAATAGCAAATCACTGGAACATTTAAAGAAGCTTGTCATGTGCATCGTCTGAACTTTGGATTGTTTCTGATGCACTCATTTTTTTAAGGAAGTTTTCCTTCTTAATCTCAGCAGACTGTTTGAATTGACTTTCTGGCTCAATTTTAGCATCACTGGCATCTCTTCTGGTCCTAGCAAGATTTGATCTGATTTTGCATCTCACAGGAAAATTGAACAAATTTGAGGACTTACTGTTTGGAAGATTCCTTGTTGGATAGTTTGCCGAGCCAAACTTGACTGGCTGCCTCACTGTAAAAACCACGGGAGCTGAACAGGTGCAGGAATGAAGACTGAACCAGAGAAATCCTTCTCTCCTTCTAGGTGTGACAGGACAGCCTATTTTAAATCCCTCTGACTGGAAACAAGCAATTACTGTGGTGAGACTAAAAGACCAAAGACCGCGTTGTCTCTGAGCCACTTCTCACCTGCTTTATGAAGTGGCTCCTCCGAGGTTCTGGTGTCATAATTTATCAGCTGTTCCATCATATCTTTATTCCAGCAGGAGGGGCAGCAATGTGTTGATCTGCTGATGTCACCCACTCTTGAAGAACAATATGTGATAAACAGTACTCCCTTATGGAGCTACCCGCTCTGTGCATGATCTGGCTTACACTGGAAAAGGGTAATAATGCACCTATAGCACCCCAAATTCAAAATGTTCCTAATGAACCGTGAGAGAATTCTGAATTAGAGGGTGCTGCTGGATGCTATAACAAAGTCCAACTTTATTTTCATGACTGGAATTTCTGTTCTTCATTTCCCATAGTCATCCTAGTCAAACACTATCTGTGTCTGATCATGCAGGTTATATTTCTGTATGTGGTGCTCTTTTCTTTGTTCAGTAATGGGAGCCATTACTGATTATGTCACTAATCAGTTCTTCCTCTGTTTGCTCTAAACAAACAGGTATTGCTGCAAATTTAAATTTAAATTTCATAAACCCAAACTATAGCTTATATCCTGGAACCAAACTCCTGGAGAGGGGCTCCTTACACCCACCCGGCATCTCTGAAAAAAGACGAGGGCTTTTTTCAGAGATGCCGTGTGCCCATAACTAACACCGTGTTTGAACAGAAGGTGCTTCATAGGTGTAGTTGGTACCAGAACACCCTGAGGCCTCTGTTCATGAGGTCTTCAGCTACTACATCCAGAAGAAATTTTCATGCATCCTCAGGGAGATGGGGACATGGAATATGAGTGGGCCATATTTAAAACCTCCATTGTGGAGGTGGCTGCTAAAAGTTTTGCCTGTCAGGGCAGCAACCTAAGAACCCATTAGTGGACACCTGAAGGAGGCTGTTAGGCTGAAAAAGGAGGTCTTTTGGGTTTGGATGACCCAGGGGCCTCCTGATGCAACAGATTAGTATGGATTGGCCAGAAGGGTGGCAGCTATACCAGTCACCAAAGCCAAATCCTGGTTGCGGGAGGGGGTCGGAAAGCTTTGGCGAAAGATTTTTGATTTGGCTCAAAGAAGTTCTGGCAAAGTGAGGCATCCAGTTCTTGTATAACCAAAGTAAGAGCAGTGTCCGTACACTCGGCACAAAGTCAAACACAATTTTAGTGGGTGCTGGCCTCTGCCCGGGTTATCCCTTGTCACTGATTCTGTTTGTGATAGATCTGCATCTTCGCTTGTTGCAGATAATGGGGTTCTGTTGGCTTCAACACACCTCCAGGATGCACTGGGGAGGTTTGCAGCTGAGTGTGAAGCGGTCAGGATGAGAGTCAGTGCCTCCAAGTCTGAGGACATGGTTCTGTGCTCGAAAATGGTGGATTGCCCTGTCTGGGTCAGGAGTGAATTCCTGCCCCTAATGACGAAGTTCAATTGTCT
>JAPZEB010029332.1:0-11653 GCA_029783705.1 Chaetodon striatus
AGAGAGAGAGAGAGAGAGAGAGAGAGAGAGAGAGAGAGAGAGAGAGAGAGAGAGCTATAGAATGTAGCAACAAGACAGGTCCTCTTAGACATGTGTTACCAAGTTTTACTGTATGTTCCCTATTGTTTATTAATGAATTTATTTATATTTATTAAGAAGAAATATTCTTTTTAAAAATGTACATTATTCTTGTATTTGTCTCAAAATTATTAAATGAACTTAAACTGTATAACTGATTCTGATGGCAGCTATAGCAATCCTGTGTCAAAGCCTGGGTGTGTATATCCTTATATCCGCTCTTCAGTTTAGAGCAACTATTATGAATCTTTGTATAATAACAAGGAATTAGATGACATGGTGAGAAGTGTCACTCATAGTCAAAAATCCGCAGCTCTGCAGCACAGCTCTGCAGGTAACAGATTGTTTTAGCGTCTTTCAGCTCTCTGTTTTGGTCCTCCAGTTTAACAGATTTACTTTCACTTTTCTCGTAGTGTTTTTGTTCCACTACGGCAACTTTTTTCAGTTAAAAAAAAAAAGAAACAACTCCAAAAACCCACTGTACCTGCTCAGCGCCAAAGAGTAAACGTCTACCTGTAGCTGAAGGTAATTGATCATTTATCACCACAAAAGCCAGATATTTCCCTCAGGAAACTGTCAAGACCAAAAACTGAACTCAAAGAGAGTGAATATTGAGCCTTCATTCATCAAGTGGACACAAACAAAACTCCAAATGAACGACAATATTCGGCATCTCACGGATATCTCATACAGTTTTCACATACAGGTAAGAAGTCCTGTCTAACGTTCACATGTTGTGTATATTTTCCCAACAGTGCACGCCTCCTTTTGTCATACAGTAACTGATAAACAAAGTTTTTTTTAGGGTAGTGTGGAGGCCCAAGAATAAAGATCAGAGTCTGCTCATCCTTTGACACATTAAGTAAGTAGGTCAAGCATCAAGAGCCACCTGAGCTACAGGCTACCACAGTGTAAACGTGTCATGTGTACACTGCAAACACCCCATGTTAGCAGCCCTGATGTAGAATGACATCACTGTGAGCAGACAAGCTGGAAACCTCACATGTTTATATCACACACAAGAATCTTTATTTCACAGCACTGATTTAAAAGCAGACACATTGTAGTAAAAACTATTGATATAATCCCAGTAATTGAATATCATAAGTGTTATGTTTCACTAAAACCCTTCTTATCTAACCTTTTATATGTCAAGGATATGAGATGAAGTAGTCGGCTATTTAAATGGCAGATGATTCATTTTTTATTGATCTAACAGCTACAGTAGCGGAGGAATGTCAGGCAGTCCTCGATGACTGTATTGTACAGGAATATTCTTCTGGAAAAAAATTGAAGTTTCCTGCTGCGATGGCAGCACTGATGCAGGTAATTGTGGTTCAGAACATTAAAGCAGCCACACTGAATGCAGCTGTTTGTCTTTCTGGATTTGGTGGAGTTTGATGGTGAATTGGCCCCTCTCTCTCGAAGCAATACATTTATCTTGCATTCACACACAGAGGGGCAGAGAGAGCTGGGCTGAGGGAGGAGAGGCGGTGAGACCAGAGGCAGAGAAATTATCCACAATTTCATGCATATTCCATTTTCCCTCTCAATGAGCCACTTCTCATACCCATAGGCTAGGGCATACATCACCAGCTCTATTTCAACATCGCACAAAGTGTTGCAAGTAAACGCACAGATGTGGATTTGCATCAGGGCATTTATCTCTGTCGAGCCAGTCACATACAGTGGAAACAACATCAAGCAGCGTACACTCTCTTACATGTGATTTACATTAATATAGAAAGCCAGGCCGTCCACACAAGGTTACACACAGTCAAATAAAATCAGCTTTTTTCAATGCTTTCACACTTACAGTCGTCAGCAGATTGGTGGTTTTGGTTAGTTGTCATGGAGATGAGTAGGTGTGAATTCCTGTCACACAAATGGCTGAAGAGTGGTCATGACCCTTGTCCTTCGTCAAAGGTGGTCTTCAGTGTCAGACGTGGATAGCTTCCTTGATCAGTCTCCTGATTACTTTTTTTCTCCTGATTACTTTTTTTGTGCTAACATCTGGCTTTTTAATGCAGTGGCAATGGTTCTGATCAGCATTTACACCTGGCTCACATGACTTTGCTGTAGACATGGGTGTTTATCACCTTCAGCTCCAATCGGCATTGATGGGTATGTAACACCCTGGCGATTGCACTAATTTTAGCTCCTTTGCTGGTGAGATGCAGTGATGCTCCATCACAGAATACTGTCCGTCTCCAACGAAGCAGCGCTCAAACATCAATCCAAATTAGTCTGCACTGACTTTGAAAGAGAGACTGACTAAGTAAGAGATACACAAGAAGAAGTAACCACTATAAAGTTGCCACAGGCCTCCACACCCCTCCCTGCCATTTACTAGTTCGCAGGCCTGTCTGTGATGTCAAACATTGCACACCAAAAAACACCACTAACACAAATGCCGCTCTCATTTACTGGCAATGGGAAAGGAGTCCATAGCCTTTTTTAGCGGGTTTTACCTGTGTTTAAAAAACCTGCATACACGCTATGCCGATTTGGTCTGGTGCTCACAGACAGCTGATGCGTACTGTGTCCGTAGTTTATTCATTATCTTGTCCAGGCTCCTTTTTGTTTCATCAATGTAGTTTTCCCTGTTGCATGTGACATCATTCAGAAGTTCTCATCTTCTGCATGCTTCAGCTTGTGTTACAAGGTTTCTAGCCTGTCTGCTCACAGTGATGTCATTCTGCATCAGGGGTGCTAACGTGGGGTGTTTGCTCGGGGGTGTACACATGACACGTTTACACCGTGGTAGCTCAGGTGGCTCTCGATGCTTGACCTGCTCACTTAATGTGTCAAAAGATGAGCAGACTTGGTGAAAAGTGTACTGCTGGGAAAATATACGCAACATGTGATCATTATAAAGGACTTCCCACCTATGTAAAAACTGTATGAGATATCCGTGCAGTGTCGAACAACATTATCATTCATGTGTGTGTATGTGTGTATATGTGTGTGTGAGTGTGTGCATCTGTCTGTCTGCACCTGATCTTGCAAACTACCAAAAGAATTAGGCTTATATGTTGTGTGCACACCTATGACTGTATGCTTAAGGATGTCTATCTGTTTTGTTGACTCATCATCATTGAAAAACCCTTTTATTGACTGTTTTATACCATCATTAACTGCTGACTCATCACTCCTCTTAACCAGATGGTAGGGGCTGCAAGTTTTCAGAAAATCATCTGCTAAAAAAACAAAACAAAACAAAACAAAAAATTTACCGTCTGTTTCAGGCCAAGTTTTGACCCTGTCATGTCTCAAAAACTGATACCCATAGAAAAGTTTGGTCACATTTTGAACCGCAGCATCTGCATCTGTTATTATTCACTAAAATTAGGCACCTCATAAGGTGAGTAAAACTTGACCGTAAAGTGATCTTTAGGCTTCTGCGTACACTTGACGCAACATGCACGCAGTTGCTCCGCAGTTGCTGTGTGCCTATCATAGTTCTGCATCCTGTTGGTCTATGTCACTATGCGATTCCCACCAAAGTGCTTGGGGGTGCGATGTTCTTTTATATGCATGCCAAGCTAACATTATTAGCACAAGCCTATAGCATTTTACATTGTATAAATTAGCCTAGCAGCTGGCGATCCTTCTTCTCATATAAAGCCAGGGACAACAGCAACATTTAACAAAGGTAACAGCACACAATTTGGCTCCATTATAACTCACAAGATTCACCGACAAAACAACTGTCATACTAAATACGTTTTCCAAAGAAATACAAGATGCTAACATTATTATTACTGCCAGCCTATGGCATTTTACATTGTATAAATTAGCCTAGCTACGAGCGGAGATTTCCTCTTCTCATAAGAAACCTGGATAAATCCCGAAGTATAATTCCCTGTGGGATAAACCACACACAAGACTTAAAATGCTATTTTAGTGGAGGCTTTACTTTCTTCACAATTTATAGTTTTTTATCTGTGAAATAAAAGTAAATAAAAGCTTTGTAGGTCACCACAAAAACACCAAACACCAAATTGCAATGCGCTCTACGTCACCTCCTTTCTTTGCTTCACTTCTTCTCTTTGGTCCGCTGGATTGTCCGTTTGCATTTCTCACTGTAAGTGAACCGTACCAGAGTTGGAATGAGTGTTCACACCACTCCAAATGAACCAAACTATCCGTGGAAGTAGACCAGGGTTCGTTTAAAGCGGACAAAATAGTGCCAGTGTGAAAGTGCCCTAAGACTGTCATCAGGCCAAAAACAGCTTTACAGCCTTGGTGTGGTGGCGTTGCTGAAGTCGTGCAACCGTGGCATAGTTCATTTATATCTTGAAGTTTTTTTTACTTCTAATGTTTGCATTTAGGCTTAAAAATCATAAAAGATTATCTTACTTAACAAATCATGTAAGTATCATAGATGCCTCTTTGCCACAGAGCTGATTTTCTGTGGTAACCTAAAATTCAGGGGGAAAATCCCATAGGCTTTTTGTCGAGGGAACCAATGCGAAGTTAACTTTTGCGTTGGCCTACAGAAAAACATCATCCCTGCTGAACTCTATGGGACTAATAATAAAGAAAGCTGGATCTAATAATCTGTCATTTTGTTCGTACCACCACTGTTAAGATAAATACATACAAACTATTTTTCCAAGTCTAGTCAATACATTTTTAAGTCCTAAATGTCCTCAAATCCTACAAACGCCCCTGCTCATAACAATTCAATATTTTTCTCAAAATACTTCATTACTGTAATATTCTGTTGCAGGAATTATAGAAATAACACAGTACGAATTCTGTTCTAGGGTTCATTTTCTTGCCAAAAGTATATATTACATAGTTTCTGAGTAATTTAACCATTTTTACCTTTTGTGTTCAACAATGGGTTTATTTCATATGTCTCATGGAATTTTAGAGAAGGGTAGGCATTATTGTGATATTATGATATGATAATATAAACCATGAGACAATAGATTTGTCATGCAATAGATATTGTACTGTAATTTTTCTACTGTGGTAGCTGTCCCTTTACCATCTTCTTGCATTGTGCTTACAGTATATGATGTGGATGATCATTGCGGTATTTTTTTGCCTTCACATGATTGGTTTCAGTTTTCATTTGAGTGGTTTTTACCTGGCTCCGCTGACATCTACTCCAACCATCAGCTGGCCATTAAGTGACAGCAGTTCGTCTCTCAGTTTGATCCCTCCACAGCGGGCTGCTGGGCTCTTCTTCCTCACCTCTGTCACCCAGATGCAGCCTACATCCATGATGGGGCCTTGGTCCCTCCTCCTCCTCGGGCCTCCTTTCTTTCTTCCGTCAGGGTCCCCAAAAATAGGGATATTTCCAAAGCTGAGGCCAAACTCAGAGGTATCGCTCTCATCTTTACTGACGGACACAGCATGAACCTCAACATCCAACCCCTCCCTGCAGGAGGACGGGCTGGCTGATGGAGTTGTGTCACCCTCCATGAAGTTGAACTTAATGTACTCCACCAATTTCTGAATGGCAGCCAGACACTGAGACAAGTCCTCCATATTAACACTATTAACACTGCTGCTACTGCACACACTATCCTCTTCCCCATTCTGGTAGGAGTCCTGATCCACATGCTGAAGAAAGAAGAAGAAAAGGAAGAGTGAATCAGTGAATGAAGGTGGATAATATCTTTTGATAAAAAGTCTTTAACAACTAAACATTCACTTCCTATAAAGTAATGATCATGTGTTTTAGCATTCTGAAATGCTGCATGGCTTCCCTTTTATGGTTTGATTTTACCAGAAAAATCATTTACATACTCAAACTCAATTACTAGCAAGCCATTTATATTTGAGACTTATGCAGGGTGCTTCAGTCACATTCTCCAGTTGTCTTTCTGACGTCCATCTGACAGAACAGATGTTTTCATTTTAACCAGTGCAGTTGTCTGCACGAACAGTTACATGTGTTTGACATATGTAACTTTTGGAATATCATGAAGTTGGTCAATTCCAATTTGACACTCAGTGCCAGCGACAGTGTTCTGTTCTACACAAAACAACATCTGACAAAACTAGAATTACGGCCCAGCGGTTGTATGCCTGTGCTCAGGTTTCTCTTACAGTTCACACCCATGTCTATGAAAACAGGGATGCTTCACACCCATTGTCTCCTGACAGCACAGATGATCTATACAATCAACACAGTTTCAAGGTGGACACCCAAGATTAGAGTCACCAATTCAGTATCTGACCAAATGTCTCCCCTTCTGTTCTTGAGTTATGACATTGAGCAATGGCCAGAAAAGTGTTTTATACAGAACATATTTTGAATATAAAATGTCATCATTTCATTAATATAACCTGTTTGAGTTTTGTGTTAAGTTTTATCATAATTAGCTTATGAATTCTTAAGTTATGGCCAAAAATATATTTTATGAGGTCACAGAACAGAATGTTGTGGTCAAAGGTCACACCGACCTTGGCCTTTGACCACAGTATTCTAATCAATTTATTCTTCAGTCCAAGTGGACGTTTGTGTCAAATTAAAGATTCTCCTAAGGTTCTTGTTCTTGAGATGAGATGATGAGACAGATGCAAGATCACATTGAAATTCCCTCACAATGTTCTTGAGATATAATGTTCACAAGAATGAGACAGACAAGGTCACAGTGATCTTGACCTTCACAGTTTCTTAAGGATTGATTTGTTCTGTCTCTCCCAACAATACCTACGTAAGGTACTGGACGGCCATATTGAACCAATAACGTTGAGTGACCATGCCCCTGTCATGTTAAATATAGATTTAGGTAAAGAAAACTTCTTTAGATACTGGAGATGTGTGTCATTACTGAACAAATAAAACAGCAGTACAAGATTTAAGACAGTATTTAAAAGAATATTTCGAGACAAATGACAACAGAGAAGTAACTCCTTCAATCCTGTGGGGAGGGGCTAAAACAGTTAAGAGGTTGAAAAAAAACTACAGATTGCTTCAAGACTAAAAACGATACAATTGGCTGAACAAGCAAAGGTGAAGAACAAAATAAAGCAATTGAAAACAGAGCATAACGCTACAAGATATAGTAATACCCAGTTTGAATTGAAAGAAACTAGAAAGGCCTTGGATCAGCTTCTTACTTATAAAGCAAAGGGAGCATTAAGATTCTCCAATCAGAGATATTTTGAGATGGGCAAAAGGTCAGAATTAGTCTGTTAGTGTTTCAACTCTATAAAGCCCAGGCTAGTTGTATTGTTCAGAAAATTACACATCCTGTACTAAATAAGACAGTGTTTCAACCAAAAGAAATAGCAGATGCCTTTGCATCATTTTATTTAAAAAAAAACGTAATTAACCTAAATCTAACATAATAAATGGCAGCACCATGGCCTTCCTTGCCAGCCTGAACTTACCCTTATTGTCAAAGGATGAAGCGTCACAAATGGTATCTGAGGTTACAGAAATAGAAATTCGAGAAGCCATAAAAAAAAACTGAAAAACAATAAATCTCCTGGGGACAGATAGACTCCCTGGAGAGTTTTATGAATACTTCATTGATGACCTAGCCCCTATATTAACCAGATTTTTTAATTATATCATTTCCAAAGGTGACCCACAAGACACACGGTCAGAAGCAACCATATCGGTCATTCCCAAAGATTAATCCAGACCAGTATGGCTTCATCCCTGGCAGACAAGGAGCTAAAAATATAAGATGAGACCCTTACTATTATGACATGTGCTAAGAAAAACGTGCAAAATTCTATGTTGATTAGTTTTGACACACAGAAAGCATTCAATATTGTGAATGGGCAATTTTTGTATAGAACACTAGCCTCTATGGGATTCCACCCAGTGTTTGTGGACTGGGTCATTGTCTCATTGTCTCGATTGTCTCAGTCCATTACTTTTTGCTATAAATATTTAACTACTAGCAACTTTAATTAGAAAAAACAAGAACATCAAGGGTATAAATGATGCAAGTCAAACAGAACTTTCACCCTATGCAGACAACGTGTTGACATACATTAGCTATCCATTTGATTGTGTTCCTGCTTTGATAGGAAGTTTAAAAGAATATGGAAACCTCTCAAGGTACCAAATTAAATAAGTAATGGGTGAAAACTACCTTAAAAATATGGTCAAAGTGAGAATAAGTTAAGTCTCCCCATGTCCACATCTAGAGCAATGAAGATTGCACCTAATACAGATTTTTTACCATCCACACTAGGAGCAGGATTTCAAAACTGGAAGGACAGGGTTTTAACCATGTTGGGTCAGTTATTTGAAGGAGGAGATCGGATGTCCTTTGAACAACATGAATATCATCTTCCAGCTCATGACTTCTTTAGATATCTCCAACTGAGACACTATCTTCAGAAACATGAAGATTGGGGAAAATTATGTGCTTAACCATCTAATTTAGAACACTTTCTATGTTAACAATTACAGGGACTGTTAAAAAGAAGATTATATCACACATATATAAAATATTACAAGAAGAATCTGTGGATAAGAAATTGGATAATCAAGAAAAATGGGAACTCGAGATGAACATCATAATTCCAGATAAAGAGGGAATTATTCTGCAGAGAGGGATAAAGTAACGAATAGCCCTAGAAAAAGAGAGAGACGACTGGTGCATCAACATCTTGTGTGGGGTGCTCATGGAGAATAGGAAACAACAGGATCGAAATGAAGGACAATCCAGGCACCCAAATAGTATATAGAAAAACAAGGAAGGAAATATTAAAAAGCCTTTATTATAGTGGCTAAATCATTAAAAGAGCCAACATGTTTCGGCCACTGCAGGTCTTCATGAGGGCTTTCAACAAATAGCCCTATTTGGAAGGAGTTTGAATGGAAAAATCAAGGGGAGATTTTTTAATACCCCTCTGATGATGTCAAAATTTGGTAGCTCATCAGATAAGTGTTGGAGGGGCTGTGGCTTGGTCAGAGATCATACACACATATTCTGGGGCTGTCTAAAATTAGTCGGACATTGGCAAAACATCCAACATATGATTAAATAATGTTTGGACGTAGAATTACCCTTAGAACCTTCTTAATTCTTATTCGGAACACTACCAAGGGATGTATGTGATAACCAGACATCATTACTGAGAATCTTTCTTTTAATTGCGAAGAAGATGATCACAATTTCCTGGCTAAGGCCACAGCCCCCCACAGTAACACAACGAAGGGAGAAAATTAAGGATGTTTTCTGTATGGAAAGTATAACTGCTAGACTGCAAAATGTATATATTTCAAACTAAATGGGCACCTGTTATTTCATACCTTTTTAAATTATATGATCTCCCGGACTCTTTGACCTTCCATTTAGACATTTTTAGTGTTAATTTATAGTTCATTTTTTCTTCACTGTTAACTTTGTACAATATACATTTCTAGTTCACTGTTACCTCAGTTGTTTTTTTTTCCTGTGTGCTCTTTTTTCTACCCATTGTGTATTTTTCTTACACCTGGGGATGGTGGGAATCAAAAATGGACATTGAAAAGATTTCAAGCTCCATGGACTCTTTTGCAAGACATTTATGTATGAGCTGTGTCTGTCACTATAATGGCTTCACTGTAAGACTGCATTTAACTTGTGAAAATATAAAGAAGTTCAAATAAAAGAAATTCCTTCGATGAACTCCTTTTACCCATTGCTAGACATGCAGTATTTCAACACACAACTACTGAGCAGAGGACTCCTACTTTTCTGAAGTAAAAAAAAGGGAATTTTAAGCTAGTGTATTAAATTGTAAGCTATCAGCCACATCACCATCATCCATGACACACTGGCTGAGACCTGTTTCAGACAGCATTTGTCCACAAGTCCATTTTCCATAAATAGTTATCAAGGACAATGGGACTTCCTGTTTACACTGCTGAGTTATACTTAGGGGCTGGTTTAGGGATTTGGTAGTTAGTGTCTTCATCAGGCCTTATTACACCCTTGTGGTACTGGAAGTGATGGAGGAAGACCTTTTAATCAAGTAAAACTATTAAAATCACACTCTAAAAATAAGTGATTAAAAAAGTGAAAGTCGATTTCTGAGCACTTAAATATCAAACTAAACACTGCCAAAAACATGCAGTAAGATACATGCAGTACCATGTTTCAGTTTCTTCTGGCCCAGAAGAAACTGAATCCTTAGTAGAAGTGAAAATACAGTCACTCTAGTCCGCACCTCATACCTGTCATAAAGCATTAAGTTTGAGTAAATGTACTTGGTTCCTTCGCACCACTGTTACTGCTGACTGTCAGGGCTGATGCATAGCCTGTTTTTTCCTTGTTTTTCCCGATGTGATGTACTGAGATATATTTTACTCTTATGGTACTTTATATTTATACACACACTACACTGCATGCACTGAGTAAGATTAACAAGACATGTCATCTGATGCATCATTATGGATGTTAGTGCACTTTTTCTACCTCTGTTTCACCCTGTTTTTCTAAAGGTTTCTTGTTGCCTCCTATTTTTCCTTCATGCTGTTTTTTTTCGTATACTATTATTATTATTATGATATGTCGGTTTTCATAGGGGTTGGGGAGAAAAGGAAGGGGCAGTCCTACCATCATCAAACAAGTCAGTTTATGTGGCAGGGAAACCTTTGCAACTCTGTATTAAAGTTTTATTGTGTAGTACACAGAAGGGTTGTTTGTTAATGGTGATAAGAGAAGCACTTTGACGCTATTTTGTAAGTTATTGCAAAGCATGTTTGAGTTAGAATTTTAAAATTATTTTCTAAGTTTAATATCTACATATCATAAATCCATGACTGTTATGGGTCTCTTTTAGTTGGGAGCTTCAGGCCTTTATTGCCTAATGGTACAGTCTGTCAGTTTGTTTTTTTGTTTTGTCTTGCTGTTGTTGTTTTTTTATAAAAATGGTCATAGAGCATATATATTATCACTCCCATATCAAATGTTGGATTTCTGAGTAGCTCAACATCATATTAAAAACTACAAAGAGAATGCCAAGCTAAGCCATGTAGTGACTCTGTCAGATGTGTGTGAGTAAAACAGCCTTTGGTTAACTGCCTGTAAAATATATTGGTCATCCAGTACCCCTTTTCAACAGTCATGGGCTGGCTTGGCTTGGTATTGTTTGGTTAGGGCCATTACAGTCATCAACTGATGATGGCTTGTCATGAGTGATGCTGTTTAAAAGCAGCAGGGTGATCCACGACATAAGTCCTCTGTTATTTTCACTGCATGTGTTTTTCCACAGCAGTCCAGGTAAAAGAGGTTTACCTGTTGGGGGTGAGCTTTTTTGCAGAGCTCTAAATAAAACATCTCACTGTGGCTGTCTCTGCTTTTCCTTTTCTCCCTGGGGTATTATTAGACTTGACTTTATTGAAGAAAAGCACAACGTTTGGCTAACTGAGTGATAAACACTTTAATATCCCATAGTTTTCACAATCAAAGTTTCCCTGTTATTTTGTTATAAAAAAAACGTTTATTGTGAAGCAGCAAAATAAGGAAATGTTGAGTTTTTGAGCAGCAACTTAAAAAAAATGTCCAATACAGCTGATAGCTGAACATGAAACAGTAAAATAAAGCAGATATCTAAAGTAAAAACAGGACACAGGAGAGAAACTAAACTCCAAACCACA
>JAPZEB010029410.1:0-11650 GCA_029783705.1 Chaetodon striatus
AATGTTAATTACTGATCATTTTCACACTCATGGTTTTATTTGAAGACAGTAAATATTGACACAAAACCATCCCCATGGCAACTAACAAACTACACTGGCTAATGAAGAATATGAGATGGTGCAACCTTGAGGGTTGGTTTGTTTGGTTGTGTTTGAGTTTTTTTGTAATTTAAACTATATTTTTCGACATTGTATTTCGTCTTTTACAAATTAAAAGCTCATTAGATAGTGAACCAATAAAATTAAACTACATGTTTAATCAAATATCGTCTTGTGTTACAAATTAGCTTAATGCACTGTTACATTTTATGTTTTGCATTTGTGTTAAGTTGAGAGGAGAAAAGTTTGAGTTTACTGAAATTTAATGTATTAAATCTTGGCCAAGGACACGACAAAAGGACGCAGTGGCTGCTGCTGGGATTGAATGTGAGGAATGTACTTATGGAGGAGAGCTGAATGGAGAGGGACCGTTTCTGTGTTGTTCTGCAGAAACATAATGATCCACTAGAGGTCGCTGACAGCCCTCTGCTCTAATGGCCCTGGAGTGTTGTCAGCTGGTGGGGTCTGTCCTGCAGCTTGAGCTCAGCTGATAGGTGGGCTTCATGGTACCATACAGGTCTGTTACTGTATTGCAGGGGTGTTTACAGGCACAGTTCCCTTCCAGCCAATTGCTACAGAGTATTCTGTATTTGGATGTTGTGGTGCCATGTTGTGTCATTTCTCCCTGCGGTTGGTTTTGACATCACAGTATGTTGTTGCAACAAAGACCAGTATCGCTTTAATCCACACACTTATGTTGATGCACGCGCAACCACATAAACATGTATGCAACCGCATTCACACAAACACAGGTCTCACACTGTATCTAAAATGTTGTTTTTTTCTTCTGCTCTTGAGCTGAAAGAAATATGCATCCGCTCTTGCAAAATATTGGATTTGTTACACAACATAAAAGAGTTTGATACTGTTTGTTAACCATGATATGATCGCCAAACAAACTGAGAACAGGTCACTTTTCTGACCCTTTGCAGTTGTGAAGAAAGACCTCAAACCACACCCCAATCACCATAGAAAGTGTTGGCATTGTCTGCAAGCCACTAAATTATTACATTTGCACATTACTATGTCGAGGATATGCTGTGGTCAACATGTGGTTAGGTTTAGGCGCAAAAACAACTTGGGTTGTACCATTGTGGCAGGAAGAGCAGCGACGTCGTGGTAATAAAACAACTGCTTTTCTGGAAAATATCTCTGTAGGAAAAGCAGCAATGTCTTAGATACAAAACAACTGCTTTTCATGCCTGTAAAGCCACTAAAAAAACAGCGAGGAGTTGCTACAAAACACCTATGCTTGGAGCCTCAGTAGCCACTGGAAACACAGCAATGACTCCCCACATCACAACCAGTTTTGTTGTTTGTTGGTCTCCAGCAGTGCTCTGCAGCTTAGCAGGTGTCCTGCCTAGGTGTCACACCATCCAGCGTCCCCTCCCCCTCCAGATAACAGTCAGCATATATATTACATCAGCTTAGAAATGTTTATATGATATGTTTGAAATGTACAAATGTAACATATTTGTAGTTTGCAGAAATGTATAATGCCAATGTTTACTTATGGCTACAGGACTGCCCCCTATTAATTGATTCAGTGCCAGCATCTTCAAAAATGTTTTTAATACCATAAAATATACCCCTTTTACAGGAACTCAGTGAGAGAAGTACTCAAGACGTCCTCCTCCCTATCAATGCTTTCCAGCATCTCCTGGGGGACCCGGAGGCGTTCCCAAGTGAGATGAGATGTGTAATCCCTCAATTGTGTTCTGGGTCTTCCCCGGGGCCTCCTACCAGTTGGACATGCCCAGAACACCTCTAACAGGAGGCATCCTGATCAGATGCCTGAACCATATCAGCTGGCCCCTTTCGACGCAAAGGAGCAGCGGCTCTACTCCGAGTTCCCTCCAGATGTCTGCGCACCTCACCCAATCTCTAAGGCTGAGCCCAGCCACCCTTCAGAGGAGACTCATTTCGGCCACTTGTATCTGCAACCTCACTCTTTCGGTCACTACCCGAATGTCATGACCACAGATGAGGGTTGGGACGTAGACAGACATGTGAATGGCTCATCTCCCTCTTCACCATGACAGTCTGGTGCAGCACCTGCATCACTGCCAACGCTGCGCAAACCACTTATCCATCTCACACTCCATGTCATCCTAAGCCGTGAACAAGACCCCAAGATACTTCAACTCCTCGCATTAAAGAGGGGGCAATCCAACGTTTTCCAGCTAAGATTTTATCAACGTGAAAACACTTCAGAGAAATAAAAAACATTTAGATCAGCACGAGACACTGCAAGCAAAGACGTTATATTTCTGTCTGAGTTAATTTACGTTTAGTTGGATTACAGTAGTAGGTCTGGCTGTAAGTTGTTAATTAACATTACATTACATTAGAAACAGGTCTTACTGTACAGACTACTTTCTGGTTACTTGACCACATTGCACCTTACTGTGTTCTTGACCCAGAAGGGTTTCATACTGTCCTGATGTGAAAAGATTAGATTACCTGTAGTTCAAGTCTACATATGTTGCAACTTAAAAAACTTGTTGAACCTCTGTCCTTCCTCTATGGCACACATGTACATTTAACCTTTCACATGATTGGTGACCAGCAGTCACTGCAGCTGTAAAAGCAGCACACACTCCTAAAATATTGATCTGCCTGTCTTTACATTAAACACAGAGAGGGGCAATGCTCCTCTCTATGGTACTCTGTCAATATTTAATGAACACATGGCACTGAAATCAAGGTTTAACTTTATTGAGGAACAATAACATGCCCTTTTTGCAACATGTGGCATGTGCATTTTCCATATGTTGATACTGTTCACAGTATCCACACAACTTTCCACAAAGTCCAGGGTACATAAAACCAAAACAACATCAGACAAAAACAAAATGTTTAAGACATATCGGTCATGTTATGGTTCATGAAACATTTTCCACACTTGAGCTTTTGATTCAACGCCTAAACTCTGTAGTGCCCTCCTTCTGGAGTGTCTTTAAACCAATTATTTTAGTTTTATGGCCTGCAGCTTCACTGTTTTGGTTCACTCTCACTGCTCTAATCAACCTTGGTTTCAGCAGCACCAGACAGCTGTTTTTAGTGAAAAAGCTCTGATGAACCCACTCTACACTCTACACTACCTGTCTAGAACAACATTGTAGACGGACAAAATTCATGTCCAGCTTGTAAACACAGTGGAGCATTTGGCGGCTAAAGAGCCAGATACTTCCTGTTACTGGAGACCAAAACAGCTGAAGGAAGATCGAGTATTGGGCTTACATTCATTAAGTGGCTGTACTGTAAATAAATGCAGCTTCGTATTTTCTGAATGTGTAAATACAGACAGTTTGCTAACAAGTTTACCATATAGATTTAAAGGGAGGAACAATTGGTGGCAGGACCTGGAAAAGGAATTCAGAGGGCCAAAAATGGAGGCCTGCGCCGACCATAAAGCCTCCAATAACAGGCTTTATGGATGACCTAACCATAACAACTTCATCCTGCATACAAGCAATGTGTAAAACCCAGGCCCAGTTCAAACCCAGGAAGTCAAGAAGCATGGTGATCAGAAATGGGAAAGTGATTGTAAAGTGCCCCATCAAGTGCCTCTGGAAGCAATATGATGCCCCTCTCTCTCTCTGACAGAAGCATGGTCTGCTGCCAAGACTCTTGTGGCTACTGACAATCTATGAAGTGCCAGTGACATTAGTGGAAGGAGTCAACAAGCGGTGGCTACACATCAAGTCTGGACAGTTACAGCTACCCCTATCATCAGCGGTCAAAGAGCTGGCAAAATGCAGGGCTGAAATGATGCTCAAAGACTAGTGATGAAAAGGTCAGAGGCACAGGCATTACCAAATGATCGGGGCGCAAATGGGCAGCTGACACATCAGTGGCACAGGCACTAAGTATGCCAAAGCTGAAGGACATCTTAAAAAACCTGTGCATGGGGAGACGAGGACTTAGAACCACCCACTTTCAGCAGAGGGGGAAAGCAGAACCAAAGCAAAGGAGAAACATGATCCAAGCCGAGGGCCGATGCTGGGAGGACGAAGGGCAAAGAGGAGGGGTGAAGAGGAAGGGCAAAGAGCAAGGGCTATAGAACTCACAAGGAGCCTGGACAAAGTGGGACCTGCCAAAGCGGAGATCACATGGCCTGAACTTTGGAGACTGGAGCCCTTTCGCATCGCTTTCTCTCCTCCTCCGATCAGTGTATGCCACAGTCCCAACACTGACAAACCTGCACAGGTGAGGGAGGACCAGCTGTGCAAGTCTTGTGGAGGAAGACAGATAGCATCACAACAAGGTCCTTAGAGCTCTATCTGACATCTTGGAGCAGGAGAGTTCGGCCCAATCCATCAAGTTCATCAGGGAGGGGCAGAAACCACCCGCCACCCAGCAGACCAAGATGAGCCTCCTGCAGACAGCTCAATCATGGGAGGGTGGACATTGGAAGAAAACTGCACTTTACACAGGTTGTCCAAACACCTCTGAGGTCTGATGTGGTCATATGGTCTGACTGGGCAAAGAAAATCACCTTGGTAGCATTAACGGTCCCATGGGAAGACAGTAGAAAGGAGAGGCCTCAGAGAGTGAAGCCACCAAGTATCAGGAGCTGGACCAACAATGCAGGGATAGGGGGCAGGCCTGGCAACTTCTAGTTGAGGTTGGCTGCAGAGGTTTCCTGGCATAGTCTGTGTGGAGTACACTCACAGGTCAGCAAGGAGGGAGAGAAAGCCAGATACTTGCAGGTTGGGGAAAGCAGCATAACAAGCCTTTTGCTTGCCTCTGAGCAGACGTCAGGGGTTGGGTCAAAACATTCAAGGAAAGTTGGTCGCCACCTGATGACATCTTCTCCTGGCTGAAAGCTACTGTCACAAGAGTGTGACTCAGGGCGTTAGCATCTCCAGTAGATGGATCTAATAGTCAGAACAAAGCCCTACCAAAAATATGTATATTTGTCGAGAACCAGTATGGAGGATGAAAAATGAAATAAGTATTGTTAAATAAATGACTAAATAAACACATAAATGTAATCAATATACACAAAACTAATAATTAAATATGGAAATAAATAAATACTAAAATGAATAAATAAATAATACAATAAACAGAAATAAATTAATGTAGTTGTACAAAAATATAGAAATAAATTTAAAATATTTTTTATTTATGTCCGTTAATCATAATGTTTTATTTATTTATGCATTTATCTTATTTCCATATTTATTTAGACATTTATTTTTATTTTATTTCCTTTTTTTTTAAAAATTTATTCCCATATATATGTATACATTTCTGTTTTTGTTTATTTACTTATTCCTGTGTTTATGAATTTATTTATTTACTGATAAGTTATTTTCCTTCATCCATAAATAATTTTTTTTTTTTTTTAAATAGTTATTTTTTTGTCATCCTTTCTATGGCCTGAGGCGTCCAGCAGATTTCCACATTTCGACAGATGCCGTCACTCATCTGGATAATGATCTTGCTCTTTGTTGTTCTTTCAGGACATTTACAGCAACATGTCAAATAACTGATTTCAAACTTCTATACACATGCATGCACTCTTTTCTGAACTTGCTGCAATCGAAAGGACATGATCAGGCTGCCAACAGTATAATTACAGACACACTGATATACTGATAAGCTACATGTGCTGTCCAGCCTGCAGCTTGCTTATCATATTTGCACTACTTCACTTTTTTATTGACTGGTGTTGATAGTGACAATGCTGAGTAGACTTTCCTAGAAGCCTCTAGATGTACACTGTCCGTTAGTGACTGCATAACCCCAGCACTGTATTTTCTGGTATTGAAATGTTAAAATTCTGACTTAATATGAATCATACAAATGCTGCATATCAATTGAAAATAATTTTATACAGCATTATCAGGTCAAACTGTAACTGATGCCTTTTTAAAATTTATGTAAATGTCTGTGTCCTGACAGCAGACTTCATGGTTCATGCTTGCCTAAAAGTCACATCTTAACAGTTCACCGGTCAGCCCTATCACTGCCCTGATTCCCAACATGTTATCTCAAGCTCTGCTGTCACCCTTGACCCTTATGAAAGTCTGAACACTGCACTGCTGATTATATGTGCAGCCAGCACACAGTTCTTAACCTAGAGGTTACTAAGTCAGCGGCTAGTGGCTAACATGACAACAGTGCTGATAACCTGGGTGTTAAGCGGGATTTATACTTATTTATACTTGTGCAGTGGTGCATCTGTGTCACTCTGCAGTTACACCTCCAAAACACTAGTCGGCAGCCGGTTTTCTGTGAAGCGCTATAAAGTTTAGTTGATTCAAAAGACACCTAAAACACACATTAAACACACATTAATCATGGCTTAACAGTGACAATTTTAAACAAAAGTACACAAATCAGCTTCACTATAACTCACAGGATTTACTTGTCTTTTGCTGGACACATTTTCCAAACAAATACAACATGCTAACGTTATTAGCACAAGCCTATGGCATTTTACATTGTTTAAATTAGCGGAGATTTCCTCTGCTCATATGACGTCAGGATAAATCACACATAGGACTTAAAATGCTATTTTCTGGGCGCTTTGTGTCTTCACAATTTATTGTTTCCTATCTGTTAAAAAAAGTTTCGGTTCCACTGAAGGGAATGGTTTTCAGCTTACAAATAATCGACAGGAAGTCTGTGTCACCGCGGCATGTAGTTACATGTCTGGGGTGGTGTCACAGGTACGGTGTTGATTTAACGCAGAAGTATAAACCCTGCTTTCACATATGCAACAATTCAGTTCTGCCACCTAGAGCTGGATAATATATTGATATTATATTATATTTCAATATCATGAAATGAGACGAGATATCATCTTAGATTTTGGTATCCTAATATTGTCAATGCTGTCTCTTCCTGGTTTTAAAGGCTACATTACAGTAAAGTGTTACGATTTTCTGAATTTGACTGTTGTAGTTTTTCTATTATTTTCCTTTAGCCACTTAATCATTATATCCACATTACTGATGTTTATTGATCAAAAACTGCATTGTGTAAATCTGTGTGAAAGCATCAAAAGGACATCTGATTTTCTTCACATCATCAGACCTACTGCCACTGTGGGTCAGGATCAAGGCTGTAAATTGAATTTTTTTCCCACCTGCCAGCCACTCAATCGATTACTACTGTTTCATTGGCTGGTGAACAAAGCACATCTAGCCGACACTGGCTGATGGCTGGTGCCAATTTTCAACCTTCGCCAGGATGGCGATATAGTGATTAGTTTACCAATAGGATACACACACAGGGACTCTGCACTAACATGCACGCGTGGCTGAAGAGTCTAGCCCAACAAACAGAGACGCTCAGATAACAACACACAAAGGGAGCAAGATCTTTAATCTATTTTTTTTACATAACAAACAGTTGTTTGCTGCTGCATTACTGGTCTGAATATCGTAAACAGCACCTGTAAGTATTTCAATTTTTAAAATAGGTGCGGTATGAAACCTCATCTCTGAGTGGTCTCACTGTCTTTGTTGCAGTTGTGCTTCCTAATCAAGCTATGCCTGTTGTGTGTAGAAATGCCAGTGTTTATGCTGTCTGCTTGTGAACATGATAATCATTTAAGCGTAATACTATACCAAAATACTACACCCATAAATTTGCTTGAAGTATATTCAGCTCATCCACTCATCTATCAGCAATGCTTTTAAATTTTCCTCCTACAGTTACTGCAGCAGCAGAGTCAGTCAGGTCTGCACAGGTAGAACAAAGGTTAAATCCAACACAATTTTGCCAATCAAAGTCCATTGACAATGTGTGTGTGCGTGCGTGCGTGTGTGTGCACATGTGTGTGCGCATGTGTGTGTGCATGTGTGTGTATGTATATTGGAAGGAAGCCAAAGGTGCAATGTATATGATGTACTGTATGTACAGGTACAGTTCACTGCATGTTCTGTACAAGTGGAGAAATGTGTGTGTCCTGCAGTCGATAGGAAAGGGACATTCAACAAGGAGGGGGGCTAAAACAATTTGTGTGTGTATGCATGCATGTGCTTACATTAGCAGCTGCAAGGAGCGTGTCACATTCTTAACTCTTGAAAATGTGACACCTGTGTTTGTATTCAAAATAATTAAGTCAGTTACAGTATTGATGTAATCCTGACAAGACCCAACAGAGTGCTTCAGAAACAATGCTTTTCTGTAGGCTGATCCAAAAGTTAGCGTCACTCTGGTCAAAAACCCTGTAGGATTTTTCCATTGGATTTTCGATTATTGGGGAAAATAAGCTCTGTGGTAAACAAATGTTTATGTTCAGCAAGATGATCTTCACAAATGAACACCACTTTTATGATTTTTGAAGCCTTAATGCTATCCTCAGAGGTAAAAAGCTAACGTTACTACGTATAAACGAATGACACCACGGTTGCATGACTTAACGTCACCACCACAGCAAAACTCTAAAGCCGTGTTCAGCATGATGATGTTCTGTAGTCTCATTTAGCCACCTATTAGCAACCGTAAAATTCACAAGTGGCGTATTCACTGACGAAATATATTTCGTAGAACAAAATGCGATAGTCTCTTTGCTTGTGTCGACCACAGACCTTACTTCAGCCATCTAACCAAAAACCCATAAAAACCCCACTGACTTTAAGACAAGGGAGCCTGTAGTGATAAAATATTAACTCATTTCCAGGTTTTAGGACTCATTCCTGAAGCGCTTTCTGGGACCCGATTGGTCATGCTGGGTTCAGACAAATATTTACAAATGATGTTCGCGTTCAGGTCGGGTTTGGCTTAAAAATGACGATCCTATTGTCTGCGTTGGGCTACTTCTTGGTCAGTGCTTGGGTATGTTATATACAAGACAACACATAAGCATAACACAGGCTATTTCAGAAGGTAAATACTCAAGTGAGTTCACATTAGCTGGCTAACAATAGCATGTTATGTCATGACAAAATTTGTCATGACATAACATTAATAACATAACACAATCACTTGCACCCCCGAGGGGGGGCCAAGGCACCCCTGATACAATGGCTGCCCCTCTTATCTATGCTTTCTTCAAAGCCAGACTCAGATACTAAGGTTTCTTTGCAGCAATGCCGTGTTTGGGAAGTGCTGAACACACATCTGGACAAATGAGACTTGAATTATATTGCACTAGCTGTGAGAGTTTGTAAACAGATGTTTTGATAGTTTTGCCCCAAACCAATAATTAATCAAAATGTTTGCAGTTTCCATGGAGACATGCAAGAAAAAAGTTTCCTTCACAAATTCAAGGCAACACGGGATCACTAATGATTTAATAATGGACATTTTGTGGACGAAATGTTCCAAATTAATCAATATTTTTTAACAAAAATGTGACAACCTGGTTGACTAAATAGCAATTAAATTAAATAAACAACTGACAAGATATCAGGGGTGTAACAATACACATATTTTTATTGAACCATTTAGCACAAGGCTTTTAGTTCGTTACAAAATAGAAACCATTACATTTTGAAAATAAAAGACACGGCTTAAATTGTGTTTAATATAATGCTCTCAGTGCCACTGCGCTCAACAAGGCCGCCCACACGACAAAACAGGCAACATGCTGTCTGCCCCTCCCACCCCCAAACCAAAACATTCTACTCTATGCCAAGTAAGCTTATTGCAAGATGGTTGGTAACGTCATTACCAGACCAGAAATAGAAGGTCCTCGAATAACTGCTAATTATGAGGGCAATGCCAAGGGAGTGGTAGATAAAAAAAACAACAACAGTATGTCACGTGCTACATGATAGTAGGTTATTTCAGCAGTAATATTTCACTGACGTCAACTCATTCATGCCAACATCACAACAAGTGTGTAGGTGGAACTAGACAAAAACAAGGTGCCATATAAATGCTACATGCTAACGTTATCCCTGCAGCATTTATGCAGCCATTTCCAACTGATTCACACAAGGAAAAAGACATCACCGCAGAGATATGAGGCCCAACTGTGTTGGAAAGCTTAGGTTTGATGAACACGCTTAATGTATT
This sequence comes from Chaetodon striatus, assembly GCA_029783705.1. Lineage (NCBI taxonomy): Eukaryota > Metazoa > Chordata > Actinopteri > Chaetodontiformes > Chaetodontidae > Chaetodon > Chaetodon striatus. The sequence goes on from JAPZEB010029410.1 coordinate 10,087, forward strand.
CAAGCCCTGTCACAATATTCTTTATAAGCCCACTTCAGGTAGACTCTAATTCCTGCTTTGCACAAAAAAAAAAAAACAGAAGTCAAACTCATGATGTTAGTTTTAATGCCTTTGAAAACAACAAAATTTCTCTGACATTTCAAAAACAGATTTATTTCTTTTGTTTGTGTTTGTTCATGACTATAATTCTACATTTAATATTTCATAAGGAGCTGGTTTTGTTTTATAAGGTGCTAAGAAGGTATAGCTCCACTGTTGTTTAAAGTGAAAAAAAAAAATCAGACTTTATTGCGGTAATTCTAATAAATAAATGAATAAAAATAACATAAAATTAAATTAAATGTTGCTGTATTAAAAATATACTGTTCCATGACACAATTGAATCATATCGAACCAAACTGTAAATTTAGTGAACTGTAACACCCCTACAAAATAAAGCATAATTTGTCAGACTGGTTGGTCCTGAAACTCTCAATATTTGAACATACCTTCAAGGATCTCTGCACATATGAATCTGTTCTGCATGTATGTGTGCATGCATTTATTCTCTATGCTGTGTGGTACGTGACAAACTTTGATCTGTGTTTATAGAACGGTTCTATCACTGAGGTGCTATCAGTCCGCTCCAGATAAAGCTGAAGAACAATATCGCTTTGAGTGAACATGCTTATTTATGACACAGTGATACCCTGTGCATGACTTCATTGTGTCTGGACTTTCAGCCAATGTTTGCTCAACCAGATTGACTAACACTGAGGGTCACTCAGTAAACTGTAGGAGACTGTGCTGTAAGCTGTGTTATGCAGTTAACAGTGCTACAGGTTAACGCTTGTTCCAGGACTTCACGTTGAGCATATGAATGCAATGCATATCTAATATATAGTAATTCAACACATAATGGTAGACGGTGATGTTCATTTTTGGAGAATACCAATATATTTTATGGGTTACATGTTAGAGCTTTGATCAAGGATGAGCTGTGCAAAGGTCCAAGTGAGACTGAACACTGAGTTATGTCATTAAATCTATCATGTTGTTGCAGCACCGTCTATGCCATCCACTTTGGCAGGATCGCTGGGAGCTGATATGTGCATTTGTCCCCAAAACGTAGCTGCAGTAGTGTGAAGCACTCAAATCTTCTACCTTGTAAAATGGGCCACATCTAGAAGACTTTGGCAACCACTTATGGAAAAATGTACGAGATACCGCCCGGAGAGTTAGAAAAAAAGTCACCATCTGCGTAACATGTTATGTTTGAGAAAAAATAAAAATAAAAATAGAATAAAACAGGACCAAAAATAGAGCCTTTTGGTACTCCATAGGATATTCCCACAGAGGACACGAAATGCTCTCTCTTCTAATAGAAACTGTTTCTGTTTCTGTATGAGGGACACAAATTATACTACTACTGTTCAACGAAATTAAGTGATGAACTTCATCACGGCTGAGAGGTCTAACAGAATAAAAATTGCTTTTTGCCAGTCCACCAGATTACAGGATTTGGTATCCTGTTAAGTGCTGGTTTCACAAGGCTTAGAATGAGTCAGGAGGAGGCCTTAATGTG
>JAPZEB010029465.1:0-11648 GCA_029783705.1 Chaetodon striatus
TAAATATGTGGCATCTTTAAATACATTGTACATATCTTGTAAATGACTGTACATACATATTTTTCTATTTTCTATTTTTAATTGTTATTTTATTTTTAGAATTACTTTTCACTTTTTTCACTTCTGACTGTGCTCTTGAGCTGCTGTGACATGCAAATTTCCCTCATCTCATCTCATCTCATCTCATCTCATCTCACCATTCCTAGTTCTGAAGGTTACTTTTATAGGCCTACTGCAGTAGGGGGCATATCCCCAAGAAGGATCAGAGAAATTACTAAACATCAGCTGACTAAATATATATCGACCAAATTCAGGTTCTGCTTAAAGAAGCAGATATAAAGACCAAGCAGTTGCAGAACAATACATTTTATATCTACAATTTATGTTAATTATAATAGACACAGTTCAGTAGTTTGAATGTGTACAGACTTGAATAGTATAGTGCAGTTTGAGCTGACAAATGAAGTCTGGCAATGGGATGCTGTGATTCTTCTGGTTATTTCAGGTCATCTGTTTATGTATTAAACATCTTGCTTTTAGAGATGACCTGCAATACCAAATGCACTAATATTGACACTGTCTTTTACAAAGCTGGACAGAGCAAATCTCCGGCAAGAACTGTTTCAGTTTTTGATTATACCTTCGACATTAAAAGCGATCCTGCTCTCCAAAGACTGCATGGTGTGTGGCCACTTTTTTTTTTTAATTTGAGGGCTGGTAAACCTCTGAAATGAAATGTCTGCACACAGAAGTGTGGAGTGGCAATCACATTCAACTTGCTAAATAGTCTTCAACCTCAGAAAAGCATGATTTCCATCCAATTCCCAATTGGCAGCACAGCAATTTCAACTCAAGGAGGACTATTTTATCTGGAGTGGGCATGTTAGAGGAAAAACAACCAGTGCTCTGCTGATAACTCTGCAGATGTTTGGCTGAATATTCAATACTTTATGAAGAATAAAATGTTCTGTTTTGTTTTTGTGTTTTTTTAGAAATACTGAATATATTTGAGACAAGTCAGAGAATAGCACTCTCACATTTATCTGAACTGATATGAACTTAAAATCAAACAATTATTTTAAAACACTTGTGGAAAAAGAGTGGCAGACAATGTCTATTATTACTCTTTGTATGCTAAATCTTTAGGTTTCATATTTGTTAAAATTTACCAGAGGCTCTAAAACTGCATTTTTAAATTCACAATGTCATGTTTATGTAAAGTCTTTGGGAATGGACCTGCTGGAGTGGAGCAAGGGAATGGGAAACTTACATGCATGTGCAGTGGGTCCGACAAACATGTAGGGAGAGAAACCATTATGGTATAAGGATAGGAAACATTCATTGCCTGAAAAATTAAGCCAACATGGAAGCCACTTGAAGCTGGCTCCAAGAGCGAGTCAAACCCCATACATCCTCATGTCAAAGTGCTCAACTTTACACCTGGAATAATGTTTACAGCCTGGTACAAAAAACAATTTTGGTCTCTATGGTTAATTTCTCTCGTTCATGAAAAACATTTTTTAGAAGTTGCCCGTTTACATTTTACCAAAGCTTAAAGCTTAAAGGGCAGGGCTGCTTTGACTGACAGGTGGGTGTCATCCATTGACATGTTACTACCATAGCAGCATTATTGATCAGGTAATGTAACCACAACCAGGTTCACAGAGTATAGGTGCAGCTGTAATTGTCACTGTTTCAGTTGTGTCAGTTAATGAAGCTTGTTTGTCTAAAAAAAGTATTGTTCAGTGTTTGGTTGAACTAAAAGACCCTCTATGGAGTAGGATATTTAGTTTGTCTGATAAGTATGTTTTGCTCAAATGGTTTCAAGGCTGTTTGCTAAAAAAAAAATAGATTTGCATTAGAATTATCACAGTTAATGATAACTGTAAATGCGCCATGCTAACTGAAATAGAAACTAGCGTTAGGATTATCATCCAAATAAGGTCACTAATGGCACCAAAAATCCAAGCTGGCAGTCAATATGCCAAACTCGAGGCTTCAAAATAGGAGTCAACAAACTAATAGGTGGTGTTACGGTGCTACATCCATTATTTCCTACAGTTTATGATTCAGTGTAGCTAGCATAAAGTCATGTAAGTCTAGCATAAAGTCATGTAAATCTATCATCAGTCCATCTAAGAGTCACCTGTGCATTGTTCACAGTTAGGACAGAGCTTAATCCTGTCATTACAAGGAGCGACTTTTGAGATGCTGCATGCACCAAACAGATGTTGGTCAAAACTAGCTAGAATGTTGTCTTTTTGCCTTGTTACTGGAGGACATATGGCCTATGATAGAGAGACGTTAATCAACATCAAAGAAGGTAGCACAGGAATTACATTAAGTGTAGCGCACTTTGAGATAATCACTCTCCGCAGCAACCTTAACCCAAGTGCCTGGAGAGAGCTGGGATAAGAGTTTGGCTGGCCCAGATGGCTATTCCACTATCCATTCTGCCCCTACCAAGCTTGCAACAAATGTCGATATAACATCTGAAAGACGTTGGACTCTTACGTTGGGTGGATATGTAAATTGGGTTAATGGCATTTTAAATGTCTCACAATGTTAGAATTTCACATTAAATGAATGTAAATATGATATTTTACAGACATTGGGTTTCGTTCTTCAAGTCTTGACTTATGATTAATGACTAAATGTCCTCATTCTACATCAAGATGATGTTGGCATTATATGTTTGAAAGACAATTGATTTTGCTTACTTAACAACACAGCTTGAAACCAACAAATTATCAGCTCCATCTATTGTCAGTATTCTATGTCAAAACGATGTTGGCGTTAGAGGTCCTGACACTGAACTTTGGTCTCCTGATGTCACAACCCAAACTGAACCAAACATCAACGTCTAATGATGGACTCTGTGTTTGCATGGGTGATGCTTGGTGCTGAGCTTTTACTAAAAAGATGATGGACAATGATTCCCTACTGTATTTATTGCTCAGAGAATATACCAGTGTTTGTTGTTGTTGTTGTTTACATTCTTCCTGATGCAAATTACAAAAATGCCACACAGGAATTCCCTACTATTGTTTTCTTTCTTGTCTTTCTTGAGTAGCATAAAGAGACTGCAACTGCATCTCTTAGGCACCTTGTGTTGTATGACATGAACCTTGAACCATGATTGGCTGGTTTTTGGAAATTATTTTTTATAAAGAACTGATTTTTACCAGCACACATCCTGGTCTGAATCCTAGTTTTAAGACTTGTCAAGCTGTCAAGACTTGAGGCCTTTAACTGCCCCCTGCAGCCATGTGTCACTCACCATCTTTGAGCCCAGATACATTATAAACAATTTCATGTTTAAAAAGATGTATATAGTATATTGTTCTTAAAATAGCTGCAGATTGACAGGATTCTATTAGTTCATAGATTGAGTTTCTAAAGCCTCTTCAATCCATCTGTGGAACATATTGAGTGTGCAGCGTTAAAATGGGGTTAAGGCGAGGCCACATCAAAGCAGAATACAGTGATAATGACATCCTGGAGGGCACCTGAATATTTCAGAATGTGGGGAGAGACTGTAACGCTTTAGTAAACATTATGCGCGGTGTCTTTTACAAATTCATAAACTTCTGGCCAACTGAGTCAGGTCAGGTTGCACTTGAGGAAAACGGGGGACGTTTTTCCCTCTCAGTGCAAAGATGGAGGTCAGAGAAATGGCACATATAAAATTCACTTAGTATGCTGATTTGTCTGCATCCTTTCAGGCAAGGCCTTTAACAGCTTTCGTCTCCCTATAAAGGAATTCAATTCCTGGGCAGAGAGGCGCTGGGGGCCGGCAATAATCACGCTGCTTCGGAAGCCCTTAAGCTCATGTTATGATGAAGGCAAACTGTCAAGTGCTAAATAGAAAAACATTATGGTCTCTCTTTTTCGGAAATGCACCTGTCATTCCATATTGGTTGCATGCATATCCCGGAACAGGCTGGAAACATTATCTGTCACTTTTACTCTCCCAGCACATATCTCTTAAAAGGTGGAGAAATAAAGCAGTGCATTGAATGGTGTACGGGTCAGAGCTCCTCACCAGCATGGAGCGTGTTCTCTCTGCTTCTCAGCCTCTCTCCCCCTCCAGCCAGTGGGAAAAAAGGGCTTTGAGTACAATCCATGATTACAAGGATTAGATTGGCTGCTTAAACCTGAAGGGCAACTCTTATGCAGTTTCAAATCACACTAGATGGCCTTTCCAATGGCAAACTGCACAGAGCGAGACGCAAAGGGAAGAAGAAAGAGTGATAAAGAGAGGCAGGGAGAAAAATGTTTGGCATCAAATAGGAAGGATTTCACTGTGACGCAGCCAAGTCAACTGTGAATAATATTTTGAACTGCAGGATACACAGCATTTGGAGGACAGCCGAGAGCCCTGAAACAGTAGCCCTGCACCGCTAGTCCCTGATGAACTTTAAAAAAAAACAACCCTGCAATAGTCAATGGTGCTTTTCAGCCCATAATTAGGGCGAAGCACACTCTTCTAATTAAACAAATTTACCCAGCATTAATTTGGGAGGATCATCATGGCTCTACCGAGAATCTTCATCAAAAAGTCAGCTGAAATGCCTTCCACAGCATGCGTCCCAAATGGTGACAAACGATTCCATTGCTTTCCACTCATTAGATCTGGGTCTTCGCTGCTTCTACATGCAGCATTCTTTATAATTAAGCTTCAGGCAAGCCAGAAATATTCCACCACATGGAACAGAGCTGAAGCAGGCCTTTGTCTGATATGCTTGTCCACTAAGTTTGACTTAAATACACACATCAGCAAAAACAGCAATTAAGAGGGACAGAGCTGTCATAGGGATCTTTCCAGATCTTTCCTGGAGTTGTAATGACTCTGCCCAAACAGTGATTTCTCGGTGTGGCAAACAACGCATTCAAGCTCATTAGTGGAGCTCACCTGTCTCCATCACAATGCCAGAACAAATTATGTGTTGGAGGAAGCCAGGCACCGGTCTCCTGTGCCAGGGAAAACCAGCAGAGAGGAGAGCCAGCATGGCACGCAAAGAGGTAGATTAAAAAAAAGCTGACAACATGGTCTCACATCCAAAGAGAGGCCTTGAGAGGGCCTGTGGTCGGTGTAAAGATCAACTGAATTTTACATTAAAAACCACCGATTTGAAAATGTAATTAAATCTCAGATTGAAAGGGAAATATGGAAATGGAAATCTTTGGGGGGTAGTAAGCCACAGCTTGACTTGTGTGAGATTGGCCAGTGAAGTAGCTCATCCATTCCATTGTCACACCTGCTTTTTTGCAACACTGCAAGTCTCCTGACAATCATGCAGTCATGGAGTTATTGAGTTTTTATAAAATGTATTTTTAGCCACAGTAGCAGAGGGGCTCTACCACAAAAATCTGGGTAACAATAGTGTGGGTGTGTGGGGGAAGAAAGAAGAAAAAGGGGAAGAAAGGTGAAAGGAAAGAAAGAAAAGAGAGCAAAAATGATTAAAAAAGAGAAAAGACAACAATTCTGTGGTGCTTAATTTAACCCTGGTGAGATTTTAAAGTCTTTACTGTATATATGTTTGCACCTCTTGCACAAAACTGTACAGGTCTTTCTGAAACAGCTATATTGTGCACATTTGTTATGTTATAGTACTTTTTAAACATATAAGTCATATTTTGATTTATTTTATTCTAGATTTATGTTCTTGATTGTTGCAGTACTTTGTTGTATTTGTATTCCTCTTAATATGTTTATTGTATATTTTATGTATATTCAAATAACCAAAGCAAATTCCTCGTAAATGAAAACCTACTTGGCAATAAATTATTCTCTGACTCTATCATAGCATTTTTTTTCTGTATAGTATTATTCATAAAGGAAAATAAGTGCATTTTAGGGGTAAGAAGACATGTCTACTTGATCCAATCCCATCTCCGGCAGGATTGAGGTTTATAACATGCAGTAAAAAAGTATTTGTTTTGCCTGTTAAAACATGACTTTGCTCAATATCTCTTTTTTTTGTGACTTGTGCAATGTTATATTTGTATTGAAATCTTCCCTAATCTCTGATAACATAATTAGGCTATCCATACTTTTTTTTTTTTTTTTTTAACGCAGACCTTAATATCCCACTAATAATCAGAATAATAGCCCATTCAGAATAACAATGCCTCATGTGACAGTTGGAGGAGACTGGCCTGATTGGAAGGGATTTTCAACTGGGTTAACCCTTCTGCCTTCTTTAGGGTGCTGTACTGTTTGAGGCTGTTTTAAGTTTCCTCACTGTCATATAATGGGTAGATCAGTATCAGTACAAAATATACAACTAAACATTATCATTTTCCTTTTCCTTTTATAATAATGATGATAATAAGTGATGACTAATTAAAAATTATAGTAGAAGGAACCAATCGTGTGGTTCAAGACCAAAAAAACAAACAAACAAACAACTTCTCTGCAGGACTAAAGGTCTGCACGCTATTAGGCTCCAAATGAGGCAACATGTCAGACTACAGGATGATTCTCAGGCAGGTGTGAATGAGAAAATGAACACTTTTTGTAGAGGCATTTTGTAATTCGAATCACTATCACCTGTTAGTGAGTAAACAGTAGGGAAAACAAACACCACAAGATGGCAATCACAGTACTGCAGTGCTCCATTTGATAAATTACTAGTAAAATAACTAACTAAATAAATAACATAAAATTTAAAAAAATGACAAGTATCTAGTTTCCAGGCTTAAATACAAATGTGAACAGGCAGGCAGAAAAGCCTTGAGGCTAATCACAAAGCTCTCATCCTCAATCAGGTCTCTGTACACATCATATGACAATAGCCTGTGTGGGACAGAGGATATACACATACACACCTACTATATCATCCATATGGCATTCTTTTTCTTCCTATTATTATTATTATTATTGTTATTGTTATTGTTATTATTACAATTTTCACCAGTATTTTACCACCATGTGTTTTTGGGTTCTGTCATATTAACACTGTATTGTTTTTCTGACCTGCAGTAATTAGGTAGCAATTCAAGTTGAGTACTGCTGTGAGTACTCTTGTAGACCTGAACTTTGTCTATTAATTAAAAAAAACCCCACACAAATACACATGAATGTACTGTTTTTGGACCTAGTGTGGAACAACACTAATTTGAAGAAGTAACCTTGGACTCTTAGAGAGTCTGATGGACATATTTCTCTATTTTCTGACAATATTCAGACTGAGCTGGTCGGCTCATCAAAAAAACAACCTGCAAATTCAACTGTGAAAATAACATAGCCAGCGCTGGAATGTAACTATGTGCATTTACTCAAACTCTGTCTCAAAATATAAATTTGACATATCTTTACTTGAATATTTCTGAGGGCAATATTGTGCTTTTTATGCCACAACAATCATCTGACAGTAGTTACTAGTTACTTTATAAATATTTGACATACAAAACATGAAGAACTTTTAAACAATTAACACATTGTACTACTATTATATTTGGTACTTTAACTGGACTTTAGTGATAACGGTGAAATCAGTATTTAAGAGGAGTTGTGCAAAAGATAAAACAAACAAAACATTTACTTTGTTCTCCATGGGTTTCTGATTAAATCTACCCGATTAGCCATTGGAAAATAAAAAATGGTGGCCATCTATTAAGATTTTCATAGAAATGTGTGTAGTTGGTTGATTTGAAGATTGCTTTCTTCTTCCTGCTCTTTTTCGGTCATGGAATGTGTATTAGAATTTGTTTATTGTGACTTTGATTGCCGCATATTGACATGAGTGGAACAAATAAAATGAAATGAAATGGAAAATGAAATCCTGGTGTCAAAGCTTTCAAGCATGCTGGAGTGATTTTATAGCCATCTGACCTATACTTTTCTCAACCTACAAGGTGGTAAAAGGATCAACCCTTGACCCTGAATGTCAGACAGACCATGAACATAAGCTTTCCTGGTAAATCAAGGAACACAGATTGGATCAAGTGTTGCCTATCTCAGCAGGATAAGAAGGAAGATCTACAGCCTCCCCTCACCAATCCTGCCAAAAGAGGAGATGACAGGTATGTGAACTTGGCAAAAAATATTTATCTGTTTCACTCCATGCAATTTCAATCAAGCTAGACCATGCAAGACTTGACAATGGTTGTGGGAGCATCCAAGTATGTTGAAGCGGTCCATACAAACACCTTTTGCTGTCTATGTTGGTATGTCTCTGTTTACCATGCCAGAAAGACACAATTAAATGAAATGCTCCATGAGATATCATGTGTCAGAGTCCCAGAAAGCTCAGGAGAAGCAACTGTAGTCAATCCAAGCAACCTTTTAGGAGGTACAGCAGACAAGCTGTTGGCACTGGCTCCTGGTAAAATGGTAACACTACTAGTGGTTTAGTAAAAAGAATTATGTGATTGATTTAAAGATGTAAAAGTTATAATTAGTTGAAATGGTGTGATTGTAATCAACCTGTAATGAATCTCTGCAGCTGCAAATGACTCCAGAAATGTGGAACCCTGGCACACCTATACCTGGTGAGGGCTGTGCCCCCATTGATGGCAGTGCCAGTTGGAGTGTAAAGATGTATTCCTGGCTGAATACACTTGACCTGTTGCTGCTGAACATGCCAGAAGCGCTCTATTCTCCGCCTGTCCAGCAGATGGACACCCATGTGGTCTTATCCATTGTCACTCACAAACTTCTGAAGCAGCTTATCAATACGACCGATGGTAGTGTTATGTCCATGAGTTCCTTGTTGGCAGTAGAGGGCCAAATCAAATGACACTGAAACCCTCCTGCCTGGCACAACAGAGCAATGTCCATTCCCAGAAGTCAGCAACCTGGGTGTCCTTCCGAACTCCAACCTCTTGATCATCCCAGTTACACATCAAATCCAACATCAAATCGGTTTTCTACCCCTCCAAAACATCTCCAGCTGCATAAGTGAGCCGTCACTCACAGACTCTGTGGCAGAGACCCTCATCCATGCTTTCATTACCTCCAAGCGGAGCCTGACAGGCTCCAGTACTGAACTTAACTTAACTGCCAGGGTTCTCATCCACACCAAGCCCTGACAGCACACCACCCCCACTCTCATCCACCTTTACTGACTCTCGGTCAGGTCCTGTATCTCCTACAAGATCCTCCTCACCTACAAATCCTCCATGCCTTATATCTCATCCCTAAATCTTCAGTCCTCAGACACAGGTCTGCTCACCACACCCTATACCAGCTGTTGGACTTTTAGGGACAGAGACTTCAGTGTCACAGCTCCCACTCTTTAGAGCTCTCTCCTGGCAGAGATACACAATGTTGCATTTGTGGACACCATAAAAAAATCTACAATAAACTACCTCTTCACCTACAGAGGCCTACAGACTTAGCATAATTTTCTGTTTTTGTGTTCTTGTGTTATTTATTCTGCCTCCATGTGTGTAAAGTGTCCTTGGGTCCCTTGAAAGATCTTATGAAAAAAAAGAAAAATCAAGCTTTTATTATTATAAACACAATAGTTGGTCTTTGTCAATGGTAAGAAAAGTCCTGAAAAATATCAGTTATCCTTCCAAGGCCAAATCAGCCATATTAGCTCTCATTATATCCCTCATTCTATTGTTACTTGTTATTACCACAGCATTGAAAAAATAGAAATATAAGGATGACTAACTAAACATTTTATGTGTGGATTTCTAAGCAAAAAAAAAAATGCCACAGTGATGGAGCCAGATATGGTTGATGGTACATTTGTGATGCAACTGCCTGTATAGATCTGAGATTAGTCTTGCTAATTGTTTAAGGGGAAAAGGGATTAAGTTTTCTTCTTTTGTTCTTTTTGATCTGATATTTGCCTTTGTTTGAATCAGAAATTAGATATTTATCCCCTGGGGGAGATGTAGGTATATAGTTAGAATGAAGCATTTAATTATAGGAAGTAAAGACAATGTGATATTTGAATTATGTTGTAATTCTTCAAAGGAATCTCACTGTTTGTCTGTCTCCCTCCCTCACTCACATACACACACTTACACAGGCAGCAGACAGTACCTTGGGTGGCCGTTTGGTGATTTTCTTTCACAGCTAGTGGGTGACACCCTGACCCAGATCTGTCCTGTGGTGTCTTATCATGCAAGGCTCTGTGTCTCGTCTTATAGGCTTTCTTTACAGAGTGTCGACTGGTAGCCTTAGATAAGCTCAGCACTCTTTGAGTTAGCTGTTTATTTCCATGACCTGATGTCTGTTAACAGACCTAAAGAATGCATAACAGTGAGTGTATGCTCATTTAGCTTTTGACCTCATCCTGCAGAGGGAAAGGGAAGGAGGTATGTTTTCATCACAGGTGTAAAGGGGCAAATTTAATCTATTTAACTGCTCTGAGATTCTTCTCTCCTTTAAATCTTGACACTATTTAAATACACAACTCTTTGATGCCGTAGACATGTAGGTCCCTATTTTTATGGTGGCACGATGACTGGTGCAAGCAACACTACAACAGTTTGGTATGGTCCTGACTTTGGAATTCTCTTTTCTTATATATGTGGTGTTTTGGTGCCCAAGTGCACAGGTGGAAGGATAGGTGTTAAAAAGTAGGAAGTTCAATCAAATGAGGCAGTGAAAAGGGAGTCGTTGGTGTTTTGGCAGAAGATACATTCTAGACTCTGTGCTGAAAATAGATGTCTAAGGACCAGGTCTGTTTCTGGAGTAAAGTCACTCTGCTGGCATTTTGGTTGTTGGGATCTAAGCCTTAAGATGGGTCTGACCTCATAACAGATCTCCAATTTAACTATCAAAATGGCTATCTGAAATAATGAATAATTATTATTAATAATTCTGAATTCTGTTAAATAATGTGACTTAATTTACATTAAACCACCTTGTGGGGCACCATTTCAAAAAAGGTTGATTTCTAATTAAAATAATAATCATAACCAAAATGATCATATCAACAGTAAAGATTGAAAGGTTTCAAAGTTCTTGACTTATCAGCGGTTGACTATTCATCCACTCTTGTACAATATTAAACAGACAGCAGGTATGATTCCAAATATATTTATTGATAAAGAAAGCAAAGCAAACAAAACACACAAATTCTAATTAACTAGCTATATACAAGCATGGGTGTGTATATATGTGTGTGTGTGTGTGTGTGTGAGTGAGAGAGAGAGAGAGAGAGAAAGACAAAGGGATGGGTGAGTAAAACAAAGGGCCATCTGGCCTACAAAACAAAATGGCTGACAACAGAGGACTACAAGATGGCTGAATCAAAGATGGCTTCAGATCAGGGGTGGTTTTCTTCAAACGAAGGCAAACGAAAAGGAGTGGGAACTTTGAGTTGCCTCTTTGGATGTAGCTCTGTTGACAGCCAATTTGTGAGTGAGTCTATGTGAATGCGATTTGTGTTGGAAAGGGTATGGGTTAGTGCAGAGGATGCAGAGGATGTTTAGTTGCATGCAAGACTGTGAAAAGTATTAGCAAATTAACATCACTTAGCTTTGGTGAAGCCAACTAACCAATTACCTAACTGCAAACAATCACAATCATTACTCGATAACAGCATTAGATCACAACTGACAAAGTTAAACAGTCTTGCTTAGCCTGTACAACTGCAAGAATGCTATGCCCAGTTATTACATTACCAGCCCTTGAATAGATGTAAGAAAGAGTCGCTTTGTGGTGTGCTGCTTTTGTT
>JAPZEB010029607.1:0-11641 GCA_029783705.1 Chaetodon striatus
GCATAAGTTACCATGGTGATCTAGCCAGGTTAAAAGAGAGCCACCTTCGTGACACTGAAAACCCTGGCTTTAGACTCGACATACCTCGCTAACCCATTAATCTCGCTTCGTAGTACACCCCTCTGGGGTCCCACAGGGCCTCAATACATTGAAACTTATAAAAATAACTAATTTAAACAGAAACAGAAAACAATGATATAATGTCATGAGAAAGAAACTGATTGACAAAGCCTTAGAAAATGAAATGATATAATGAAGCACCTGTGAGATATGACAAGAACTATACCTCTGGAGTCTATGGGTACCCAGTCAGTAGGATGCACTTTGCAAACATAGAAATTTGGATGTCTACAATTTTGGACAACCTGGCAAACTCTAATGGAAGATCTTGGGATCTGATCCAAAGCTCCAGAACAGCTGAATTAATTTTGTTGTATATTATCAGTATAAAATAATATTTTTTATTTTGTTGTACCCTTGGAACCAAGATTAACCCCTTAGACATGGTACCTATTCCCTTAATCTGTTTATTAACACTCACTGCTCTGTCCAGCATCACTGTATTTCCTCATCACTGGTGGGAGGGAAGTCTGCACCTCCTTTATTGAACATTTTCAGAAGCAAATAGAACAGGCTGGAGATATATAAAGATAGAGGGTTTGTGCATTTAGACCTTCTCAGGCAAGCGCAGGGCTTTAGCGTTGCCGTAATCCACAGGAACAACACTCCAAGTGAGGATTAGAATATATGCAGTTCATATAATCTTGTCAAAATTAATGTATATTTTTAAATGCTTGAAGATCCACTCATTACTAAGTGTCTTTCATCCAAGAAAGACAATAAAAACTAACAGAGTGGTCAAAGTGGTCATATTGAAATTTTAGGTTTGCTGATGGATTCACACACTGACTGACAGTACAAGTAAATATTGCATGTAAAAAGTTGCTGGTGGTCAACCCAGTGAATTAAATTATTTATTCTCAGTCTACAGCTGCTTCGAGAGGCATCCTTTAATTTTATGGTTGTAGTTTACTAATATATGTTAAACTTCCCATGGTATGATCTGTCATGAACTTAGACACAGAAAGGCAGGACTCAAATGCACGACTCAAACCGGTAAAGCAGTAAAACAAGGTTTTATTTCAGGCAGGGTTCGGTACACGGGAAGGCAGACAAACCAGGCAGAGGTATCCAAAACATGAGGCAATAAGGCGAGGTCAAAAAACAAGCAAGGTTCAGACAAAAAGGAGCTATAACTTGACTGTGAGAAAATGCTGGAACGTGAGCTATGAACATCAACGAACTGGCGACGAGACAAGACACACAGGGGGAATAAATGCAGGACTAATGAGGAGTGATTAGAAACATGAGGGAAAAAATAAAATACTTAACAGACAGTGGAGCATGACATGAACAGTAGGTACATATGCTTCAAAACCAGCCACAACGCAGCCCTTAGCAAACGTGACCGTCCGCTGTTGATCAATAAACATACTTTCTAGCTCCACCTTTTAGTACCACACCTATGTCCTAGGTACCCCAACAGAAGGGTGACCAAAAATCATCCACAACTTTTCACAGTGGAAATGGAAAAAATATGTACCAAACTGAACTGAACCATACTAGACTGCTTGGTGAAAACAGGGCTTAAAACACTATTTCACCATCTTGTAGTGAACCCATTATTACCAAGAACATGGAAATAAAATTGTGATACACATTTCTCACAGGTCCACTGCAGGAGCCACTGCACTGCAGTGTAAAAAGTATATCTTTACATATATCTTTATCATTTTTTATAAAGGAATTGCTAGAATTACTATCATCCTTTGCCATGCTTCCTGCTGATTTATTCAAAAGCAAGTCTCTTAAAATATGTAAGGCTCTGACTGGTTGGGTCCGGAGCAGCTGGGAATCAATCTTTTTTTTTTTTTTTTTTTTTACCAAAGATAAAACTTCAAAGGCTACAGTCCATAAGTTAAGAGTTTGCAGAGCGGCTGTTTTAAGTCCAGCAGGTCAGATGGTCGGGGACATGAAGGTATCATAATAAGTCAGTCAACTTGCAAACATAAAAGAATAATTTGGCTGAGCCTCATTTCACCCAATTACACTGGATAATACAAGTTCCTGGGGTATTATCAGCTTTTTGAAATGATTCACATATTTTATCTCTTCTCAATGTATGGACAACTTGGGCCTTTACACAGTGACATGGTGCTGAGCAGCTCCAAATAATCCTGCTAGTGGCTGTGATAAGCTGTGGGTCTCTTTAAATACAACAATTTGTCAAGATATAGCAGAGACCTTTTGATTACATCACCCATATATTTAACTTTTTAGCTGTTAAAGTGATCACCTAATGCAGCTGCTGGGGGAAACAACAACGTACAAAGAGAAACACAGGCATGTGCTCACACATTTTCTGTTTCTCTTTGTATGTTGTTGTGGGTGCAAAAGTTAAGGTTTGGAAATAGACAGAACTTGTTAACACATCACTCCCTGCTGTAAATTTCACATGTTGTGACAGCAGCTGCATGTTCAGCTGCCTGATTATCACAAGTTCAGCATCAGTCAAACTACAGAGTCATAGTGGAAGCCTCAGGCATACACTTCTGACAGCTTATATGCTCATTGTAATGTACAAATTGTATTTTTGGAAGAGAAACTAATCTGATGTCTCAAACACTGGGCAGCAGTGGCTCAGCAGTAGAGTGGGTTGTGCACCAATCTGAAGATTGCCAGTTTGATCCCCCACCCCTCCAGCCTGCATTTTGAAGTGTCCTTGAGCAATTTATTAAACCCCAAACTGCTCCTGTTGGCTGTTCCACCAGTGTGTTAGTGTGTTAAAAAACAAAACAAAACAAAAAACAGGTGATAACTCGGACAGTAGGTGCAGGTAAAACCTTGGACAGTAGCCTCAGCCTCCAGTGCATAAATGTGTGTGTGAATGGGTGAATGTGACTCATAATGTAAACAGCACTTTTGAGTGGTCAGAAGACCAAAAAGGTGATATTCAAGTCCAGGTCCATAACATACCAAACTGCCTGAAATTGTCCGTCTTTGGCTTTATTGATTTTGAAGGATTTAAGGGAGTGGATCAAAAAAACAGTCCCCTTACCTTCAGATCTTTAGCATCACATAGTCATCTTAAGGCTTGCTTATACTCCCTTTGTGAACAAAAATAGATGTCCATTTCAAACATTTTAAATGTCACTGCCCTATATCTATGATGGCATAGATATAGCCAATAATTGTCACTAGAGGGCACACTCAAAAATATAATTAAGCCAAAAACGTGGACTTTATGTATTTTAATTACATGTAAATTTTCCATGTAATTCCACCACATAAGTCCAAAGTAAAAGGTCACATTAAATGCAATCATTTTAGCATGTATAGTTAATGTAAATGACATCATTTTTTATTAAATGAAGTTTAAGTTAAAGTTAATGCAAATTTCCACATAAACTTTATGTGTTCATTTCATTAATACACATAAAGTTAAGGTGAACTTTTACATAAACCTTATGTTGCTTATTCAATAATTACATATAAAGATAAGAGGAAGTTTTACATAAACCTTATGTGTTTATTTAAGCATCCCACACACAAAAGTACTGAAAAATTTAAAACTTTATTGTAAATCCAACAATATAAAAGCCAGTGGTTTTATGCCATAACCAGTAAAACTGACTAAGTGCACTATGTAAGACATTTAAACTCAGAAATAAAACTCATTTACAATATTAATGAGGTAATAATACAAAAACATGAGCTTCAAATGAGGGCTGAATAATACTGTTAAAAAACAAAATGAGCTGGGGTCCAGGATAAACAAAGTAAAACACCATTAAAGTGTGCTGTCCTGTTTGTTTTGTCTGTAATAAACATAAAAACAGTCTGTTTAGACATGAAAAATCAATAACAACTTCTTTTTCCCCCGAAACTACATTGTGCACCTTTAATTTAACAATAAATCAAGCTCAAGCTCAAGTGCACAACTATTACTGTTACTATTATAACCTATCAGCTCCAAGTAACTCTGCATTTATGTGATTTCTTTTACCTCATGACTAAGTGGAGAAAACAGTCACAGTCTGTTGGCAAGGACAGGCAAAGAAGATGGCTGCAAAAAAGCACCTGCTAATGTCGTCCTCCCTCAGTGTTGAGGTAAAAAATTACCTCCTGAGCACCAGCGCAGGAATGCTGCTAGACAACACAAGATTCAAAACGCTGCTACCCTGAGAAATACAAAGAACTATGTGGAGCTGAGGCTTAATCAGCATTGTGTCAACTCATTTGTCAATGGTGTGAATGTACTGGACATTCTTTTGCAATGGTTTGAATATAACAGTCATTCATTTTTATGTAATAGTTATGCACTAGAGCTTCGACATTCATATGTAAAAACATACAAATCTAAACACCTTAAAACTTCTGAGGACATTACATTTTAAGAACATTACATTTGGCATTCATTGGGAACAATTCTATAGGGTTTCTAATACATAAAACCAATCTGTAATCACTAATAATCACAAAATAAAAACATGAGGCTTTCCTGGGTGTTGACATCATAGATCATAATCAAGGCAGAAGAGTATCAGTCCACCAAGATTTCAACCAAAAAACAACGCTCATCTCAAGCAAAAACACCACCACGCCATTATGGGGGTTGCGGAATCCTCATCAAAATTGGAAAACAAATAAAAACAACCCTTTAAAAGAAATCAGACACAAATTAACTAATGAGTTGTAGTCCCAAGGACACTTAAAGCATCACCAGAATGGACAGAGCAAGCTCAGCTTACCTGCACAATAAAAGTGAGGCATGGTTGACATCCAACAGTCAATAATGATACAGAAGTGTGTGAAATACTAGGCAAACATATCTGTGCACATGCCAGAAAAGTGTCCACCTAAATCAATCTCACCAAGCCCTACAGAAAGCAGCTTACAGCAGCTCTGAGGCTGCAGAAACTAACAAGAGGAAGGTGGACCAATAAGAAGAGAATGAATCCACGTAAGTACACAACTATCTAATGAACTCTGTAAACAACAACGTTGTGCATATGTAATGTAAAGCCATCAGGATCACAATGAAAATGGACATTACATGAAGGCATCTTCTTATGCTGGATTAACATACAGTTGAATTCCATGGATGTCATCAATTAATGCCTAATGACATTAACATTTGTCCATTGTAAACATCCTTCAGTTTCCAAACTGACTTAAGTTGAGGAATCTGAACTGTCACTTGGTAACATTTAAAGGGGTAATTCAATGAGTTTCACAGAAGTCCTCTTGCTTCTTTCTGTCACTGCCGAACAAATAACAGTGATTCATCTACCAGATAAGTGAAAGGTGTAACAAAGATGGAAAGAAAAAGATCTCAAGGCAAAAAAGGGTCCAAAAGCAGCTTCCTCTTAATGCTCCATCCCTGAAACATGAGATCATAAGAAACAAGTTCAAATGGAAGTGTCAATGGAAGATGTCAAAAAATAAAAGAAACATAACCTTTATTTCAAGGCTTTGTTTTGCTCATGGGCTCGGTTCAAATGATCTTCCAGGCTATCAAAATGGCATTGTCCAAAGAGCCAAAATGTGGCAAGCTCAACTGTCTGGCCCTGTAGTTCTGAGTAGTTACTGGAGCATCTTTATCTTAAGTGTTTGGACCTTTGGGGACAGTTTGTTACCATCCAAGGTCATCAGCACTTTCTGGAAGAACTCAAATGTGTATTTGAGTTCCTGGGGATAACTCAGGTTGAGTGTGTAAATGAGCCCAAAAAGCATGGCCAATCCAAAAGAGATGCTCCTCAGGTTGCTTAGGACCTCCACACCCTCGATTACCACTCCAACAGCCTCTGGCTCATCCTCTTCATCAGCACCTTCGTGGCGAATCACATAAATCCCCATGGTGGTCTGTGCAATCTCTCTCTTTGCTTCCTCACCGTTGACGGTCTAATGGTGAAAAAAAAAAAGACCATTATGAAATTAAGAAAAAAAATGCAGATAAATACTGAAAGCTTACAGTACAATGCTATTACTAACCAAGTACTCCTTGACAAATGTGTTGCTGTCCTCGTTGAGGTAGACGCACAGACCTCTTATGACACAGTCTCTCTTTACTTCAATGTTGTCCCTCTAAAAAAGAAAGTGTATTAAATATGAGTCTCCAGTCTCAAATTTAAGACATTTTCCAGGACAATGTCTTATTCTTAATACAATGATTATGATAGACAACTAAAAAAATACGGGGCAGCACATTTATGCATACACAAGGTTTATTTGTATTTGAGCTATCAGATTTGATCGAAAATTATGGTCCAAAAGAAAAGAAAAAAAAAAGAGTATATACAGTTGCACTGTAGTTCTGTTATGTTTCATGTTCACATAGACTGTCAGGTATCATAATAATTGGACAGTTTTGGCATCTGTCATCCTGCATAATCATGACCAATGTATGGGAAATCAAAAGAAATTTATGCAGCACTAAAATGCTTCTGATGTGTATACTTGTGTTCTTTTGTATCACATAGAACTAAGAAATAACTGATTAAAAACAAGTAGCAAATCAAGAAAGAGAACACTGGAAAAATATTCCCCTTCACCTAATTTTTGTGTGTGACATTATTGTGGGATTGCTTTCACACAGTTTTGAATGGACTTAATGAAATGACAAAGTACATGGAGTAGGACGCAAGCACATTAGAGTGACAGCTTTTTGGCATATTAATCATTGAAAATATCTGTGGTGATGTCCATATTTTTACCCAATTATTTACATAAATATAGATATGACTTATAAAGACAGAGACATGGCTTATTAAGATCAAATAAATAATCTGTTGCTGGACAGATTTTATGATTAGCTTATGAATTTTCTTAGAGGTTCATTTTTTTGAAATTAGCTAAAATCATATACCTGCCATCATAAAATCTTATGGCCGGTTGATTTGCTTTCACACCACAAATGAATTACATCAGAGTCTATTTGGAACCAGACCGACTCATACCTTTTCAAGCAGTTTCAGTCCATTTTTTGGTCCACACCAAAGTTCAAATGACAGCTTTCACAGTAGTCCACATGAACCAAACTAGCTGGACAAATGGACCATGGCCCAATTTAACTGAACCAAACAGGCTAGGTCTACAATAAACCTCAGACATGCTGTCAATCAATCCCTGGTGCAGACCAAACAGCCAGACTGAGATAGTCTCAAGTGTGATCTTGGCCCACTTCTGTTGTGGTTCATTTGAGGTGTGAAAACAAATCAATCAACCACAAAATTTTATGATAGCAGATAGCATGTGATTTTACAATAATTTTAGATGTTAGAATAATTTTAGATGCTTAACTACAAATAAATCCTTTTGCTGATCTTGAAATCTGTTCAGGAAGACATTTTAAAGCAACTATGAATAAGCCCTGTGTATTTATGCAAATCATTTGGTAACCATTACAACACAAAAGTGTGTCAGTGCAGATATTTTTCCTGAACAATGGATCAAAACCAGTTAAAAGTTTTGTGCTTATATCCTACTCCATGTACAGTTCATAAAGTTAATCAAAAAGTGTGCAGCAGTGATTCCATAGTGATTGAGCCCCAAATCATTACTGTATAAGCCCCATCCTTTTCATCCTATCTCTACCTGTTGGTCATTATTTATAACATGCTGTCAACTTGCTGTCAAATACTTGTAAGTTCTAATCTGTTTCTTTGTAACTTCTTTGTCACACAAGGAACATAAAAACATCAGGATTTAAGCACTTCATAAACTTCTATAAGTCACAGCAATTTGATTTTCCTACGTGGGCTCTGGTGATGTAGGATGGTATTGCCAAAGCTGTACAATCAAAGAGTTACCTTTCAGTCTGTATAACTTAATGCTTACTTCTCTTGATTCATTTGTAAAATGTCAGTATCAACATGAACCACACCAGGACTAAAATGCAACAAGATGTCATTTTTTCCTTGGTTTGGACCACATGAACCAAACTACTGCTGTGAAAACACCCTCAGACTTATACAATGATTTGTATAAAACTTTGTGAAATTTTATTTAAAAATTCCAGTTTTAAGAATATAGGAACCCTTCTCAACCAAGTGTTAGACTGAAAGAAAGATTTTACTTAGTTAAATAATGCAACAGTTTAATGCACTTGCCTTAGCTATCGGAGCCATGAGCAATCGGATCTTCTTCCCGGCAGCCCCACCTCTGCTGCTGAAGATCTTGATCAAGTTAGCTGTGTATTTGTCAAGTTGCCTGAAGAACGTGGCTTGAAGCGGCAAAGTCGTTATACGCATGAATTCAGCATTTATCTGTAAGAGAAAAGGTGAAAGAAAATACATGAGATATGTTAACAACAGTGATCTAAATTTCCATGCTTTAAGAAAAAACATTTTCTGAGCTGAAGAGAAGAACAAAGACTTTTGACTGTAACAGGAGAATTGCTACAACACAATATGGCAATATTTTTTATAAGCCCTTTTATATAACGGATGTAACTTTTTGTAGTGAGTTTCATAATTTGCTTCCCTTAGTTTAGGACTGCCAAATTGCAAACAGTTACAAAATGTGTTCTTAAAGATATCAGTACCGAATTTTCAACACACTGCGGCCTGAAACCATTTGCAAGATGAAAATTTTCCAATTTGGCGCAGGCTGCTTCATTGCCATGTAATTTTTACCTCAGAGTGGGCAACCCTGTGCCACAATGGGCCAACCCTCTACAGAGGATTTTACTTCAATTAAATGTCTTATATTTTATAATCAGTCTTTGACATTCATTTTCTTAAGAAATACTGTCCACATAATACCATAGAAAATAACAGTGCACAAGGAATTTGGAGCACAAAAATGTTAAAACTGAATAAAAACTTTTAACCAGGGAAAAAATAATTGTACATGAAACAGCATGCAAAACACCAATATCAATACTCACTTCACTCAAGGCAGGCCACCTGTTTACAAATTCAGAGATCACAGGTTCGTTATGGACAAACTCCTGACGTCTGTAGGAAAAGGTCCTCTGCATTTTCTCCATGACCACAGCTTCATTGTTTCTCTTTTTCACCTCTGTCAAGAGAGCTACCCGTTCATCTTCAAGACTCTCTCTTGTTTCACTCCCAGGGAGGGATGGCAGGAAGTTTACCTCTGCTTTCCTTGGTTTTTTGATGTTTGCAGCTGCCTTGTCTTGACCTTTGCGCTTGTTCTTGAGAGAGTTTACGCTGACCTCTGGTAGTCCAATCTTGCAAAGTTTTGTGCGAAAATTGGCAACCTTTGTCTTTAGATATTGTTTCCATCCCTCATGGCCAGCACAAGTTCCTCTTTGCTTCAAGCATGGATGAGTATGCACCAGAACTTCAGCGGCCTCTTCAATTTGGGAGTCACTGGGATATGCTGTGTATTTGAAGATCTCTTCAGCCATACCTTCAAGGATATCCATTCTTAGCTTTGGTGGAGGGATAAGAAGAGTGCCATTTGCTCTGAATTCTGCATTTGCTGTTTGGAGCTGAATTTCAGCTAAATATGAAAAGCAGGTAACAATGAAGATTGGAGGCCAAGTGGAGGTTCTTGACTCTGGAATCGGATCCAAAATGATGGTGTCTGCACTGCCAAAAGAGTGATCGGAAGACAAACTCACTTGGTCAAGGGATGGAGAGCTGAGGGTGTTTGCAGACAAGCTTTCTGGGATCTCAGAACTGTGTGATGTGCTGGGTGAAGTTATTGGCATGCTGGTGCTGCAAGATGGTAGAGTCTCTGGAATGCTGGAGCTGGTTTCTTCACAAGAAAAAAATATCACTTTGAGAGTGTCCCTATCTCTTATTTCACTGGATGACATAAGATTAACATATTCATTTCCAAAGTCTATATCCTTGTATTGGAGCCTGAACTGCTCTGTAAGTCCAAAACCAGTCTTTATCTCATGGACAAGTCGATCGACAGATGCTGGCATCCCTGACGTGAGGGTAAGTTTTCTGGCATCATCTCCACCAAAAACGATTCTCAGGTGGATGGGACTTGACATCTTTCACTCGACCTATTCTAGAGAACAAACATAGGAAACAGAAGTTACATAAAGTACACAACCATTACTGCAGCTTCATATCAGAACTTGAGCTAATGGTTATTTCCATCATTAGTTGATCCAAGTTTTCCCATAAGGTCACTCCAACTGTATAACTTGAGCCTTGACTTACTTTGTTACATTGCAGTGGCTGTGCATTTGGTGCAGCTTGTAGGGCACAGCAGTAAATCTTAGCACATAAATAAATCTAAAAGTGCCAAAAAATCTCTTTAATGCTTTGAATACTTTTGATGCAGCTGGCAGAGGCAACTTCACACTAGAAGTGTTTGTTTTTGCAAATGTCCACCAACATAATGGGAAGAACTGCTACAGAGACAGACTTTAAGACACGTTGTTTAATCCAGAAACAGCAGTTTCACTGGTTTTGCCTATCTTAACCAGACTCCCTTCACAAAACTCTAATTTTAACATAATCATAATCAACAAACTCAACGGAAAAAATAGAACCCAGAAAAACCATCTTGACTCATCTTTCTACTGTTCCATTGATCACCAACTGTGTTTTTTTTTTCAAAATAAACCAGTTATTCACCACATTAGATCTGAAAATGTCCTGGCTGTACATGCAGCTTCTCCCTGCTGCTTCTTTGATATTCCCCCTACCTCTACTTCCTTACTCTCATAAATCTACATTTTTTCACATCAAAGTCTGAATAAGAGGTTTATTTCCCCCAAACCAGAGCAGGTGATTGAATAGTGGAAAATGAGCCAAGCCTGTTTTGGTGAGTGTTATCTTGTTGAGTTTGCATAAAGATAAAGATTTCAAAATTATCATTTTGTACGGGGGATTTGATTAGTTTGGAGAACGCAATTAAACCGTTTCTTGTTAAACACATTTTTCTCTTTAAAATGGTATGTCTCAGTGGTTCTTTCCTTAATATTTTCAAACTGAGCCTGTCCAAGGCAAAAATAAGCACTTTTAGTGGACTTACTTGGACAGTGCAGTTACCTCGAAGAATTACACTGAACCAAAGTTTTGCTTCTGTCAGCTTAAATGTTCTTTCTCAATATCAGACAAATTTCAAGCATTGTTGTTCCCATCAGTCACTTCAGCACAACATGAGAAAATAGATTTAAAAAAATACTGAATTCCCACTTTAACAACAATTAGCCCAAAAGAACCTGAATTATGCTTTATGCATGAAGTAACTCTTAATTTTCATATGGCAATTAGAGCAGAATATGGATGTAAATATATAGTAGGGCTCGCATCAGTGATTCTGTCATGATTTTATTCAGAATCATATTTTTCTCACTAGAAATTTAGGCAAATTTAAAGGTAGCTGGATTTTGAATTAGCAGAAATTACATGAACACACAATACCAGTCATATTTTTGTTTGATTGATAAATTAGGAAAAAAACACAAATCAACAACAACAAAAAACCCAGTATAATTTAATATCTTTTCAGATGGCTGACTAGTTATGCAATTATTTGTTGCACACCTACTTCATAAAATTAGTGAGAAAAAAATACATTATAGACCCACCTTATACAATGATATGCCTTTTCAAGGTAACCATCCGTCTTACACCTACAGTGT
>JAPZEB010029929.1:0-11625 GCA_029783705.1 Chaetodon striatus
CCTGCAATATCAGAATGAGACTTCTGCTTAACAACGCATTAACAAACAGACTGGATGAAGTGAAAAGTTAAGAGATACTTTGGACACTTACAATACCAATCTGAGCTGTGTCTGTGTCAAAAATAACCACTTTTAATGGACATACAGTGATAGTGCTGAATTGCCCCATGTGCCTCCAGCCTGTTCCGACTCTCTCAATACTGGAATAATTCCAAAAATTGTTGTTCACATCAGTCTTTTTGACAAATTTATACAGAAAAATAGGGTCCAGGTTGAAAAATGTCTAAGTTATCCTTTAAAGTGCTGCTGCATAAACTTCTGTCAGTCACTAGAATTTAATTTTCCCACATGGACCCTGATACTGCACTGATGAACACCAAAACTGTACAATCAACTGGTTACCTGTCAGTCTGTTAAAAAATGGCTGAGTCATCCTTTGTCATGAGTCATGCTTCTGTGGTGTTTATATTTCTGTTTTTCGGTTTCACAAAGAGCTCATAGAGTAACTATTAGTAGGCTGTTATTAGACTGCAAATGAAAAGCAGGTCATGAATAATGACCAACCTACAGACAGCAGGAAAAGAAGGCGCCTTGTACAGCAATGATTTGGGGCTTAATACTGTGGAATCACTTTCACACCCTTTTTAATGGACTTAATGAACAGACAAAGTACATGGTGTCGGATACAATGATGGCAGTTTTAACAGCTTTTTAATCAGGGAAAATACCCTCCCTGACATGCGTACGTGTTACCATGGTTATATGTATGCATTAGCATAAAAAGATTATGAGATATACCTGGCCTTTATCAGGATCAATTATGAGACTGTGGAAAGATTTTACAATTAGCAGACAGATTTATTATTCGTTTAGCTGCTGCTAAAACCACATATGTGCTGTCATAAAATCCTGTGGTTTGATCGTTTTCTTTCATACCGCAGTAGAGTCCGTTTGGAAGCAGATCAAGACCCACCTTTTTGAGCGGTCTTGCTTCGGTTATTTGGTCTGTTCCAGGGTTTGATCGACAGCTTGCTCACCAGCCCAAACAAACTGTAGTAACCATGCAAACAGACCTGATTACCTTTTAACCAAACTTAATAGGTTAGGTGTGAAGGCACCCACAGTAATGGACCTATTTTGGCCTGGTGTAGGGCAAGCTTTGGTATCCATGGTCACTGTTAGGTTAGGTCAAGGGTAGCAGTCATCAGTTTTGATTTAAACCGATGATGCTCTTTAGTATCTATAGTGACTGCTGTCTATGAAAAAGCTGCAAAGAGGCTGAGTATGTTCATAACTGTGACTTACTCAAAAAAATTCATGCTGACGTTCAGAGTTGCATTTCATAGTTGTTGGTTAAAAAAGTGAGATGATTAAGGCAAAACGAGATGAAGAGAAATATTACATGTTGTGATATTACAGTCAACAGAAAATATCAGAGCCCTGTCCCTGCTGCAGCGGCCTGCAGCCCTGCAGGGCCCTTAGGGTTCCCCACCTGCCAAATCCCTTTTTAACCCACTGTGCTTATTGGTTGTCTACATTTGTACAACTTCCAGTGGACAATTGCATGCACTTGTTTGGACGAGAGTTATAGCCATTAGGGGTGGAGGAAAAAAATCGATACAGCATAGTATCGCAATATTTTGCGTGGCGATATTGTATTATTACAGCAGAGGTCTAAGTCAGCACTATTTGGCAGGAAGTTCATCAAAACAAAGATGGAGGCACCGGAGAAAGAAATCAGAAATGCAATGTTGGGGTTCAAATCAGAAGTCAGGACTTATTTTGAATTTTTTAACACAGAAGGAAAGAAGGACTTGGATATGACACATGCAATTTGCAAGCAGTGTCATCTGAGAATACAATACTTGGAGTATTCATACAATGGGAAAACTACAAATATGAGATTATGAGTATGATAGATATGAGAGATAGTGTTAGCCGTTGATGGCCAAGCTAACCTGGTCAACTGATACTAGACACACTTAGCTTGACAAAGCTACCATCCAACTCTGAGAGAGCTAAGAAAATAAGACAGTCCATTACCTACTTCATGTGCAAAGATCTGCGTCCATACAGTGTTGTTGAAAATGACTATAACAGCACACTATCTCACAGACGACTGGCGACTCCTGTCTGGTGTTCTTCAAAGTAGAACAGTACATGAGCATCACACCGGAGCCAACACTGCAGACCTTCTGCAAAATGCAGCACAGGAATGAGGGACTGTAGTTGTGACAGGCTTTGCTTCTAACATGGGTGTTGCCATTCAGTTATTGAGATACCTGTATGTGAAGTGTTTTGCTTGTGGGCTTAATCTGGCCTCACAGAGGGCCTTAAGTCTGCTAACAGTTGAGTTTGTCAGGTGTATGAAGCATTTCTGACAGGTTTTATGACAGTGTTGGTCAGTCTGTCTGCTTTGCATCACATTTTGCTGCAATGAAAATGATTTAATTCAGATGAACAGACAGAAAACTTTATCTTATGAGGTAAAACTGATGTTGACAAAGTTTTCCTTTGGGGAAATAATTTGCAGTTGGAAAAAAAAAGGTAATACATTGCAATATATCACAGTATGTTTTATTGCAACTCTCAGTATATCCCAATAATGTCGTATCTTGACTTAAGTATTGTGGTAATATCTTATTGTTGGTCCTCTGGTGATTCCCACCCCTAGTAACCACGGAGAAGAGGGCTTTGCCCTTGCTAACAGAACTAGGGCTACAGTATTGTAACCTTCCTTACAGCACTGCGGTGGTAAATGATGGCTGTCACATGAAATCAACACGAGCAAAAAATGTGCTGCCTCAGGCTCCTGTAGGTCACAGTTCTATGGATGATATTTACATGATGCCATCCTCTGTAAAACATGCATTTTTAAAACTTATAAGTGTAACGTTACTCTAGTCAAAGAGGCAAAACTACTATCTAGCTACAGGATGGGCAAACCCTGTTGTATCTGACAACACTTAATAGGCCTCAGGGCACCTTGTTATTAACGTTCTGTGTTTACCTGTACTTCTAAGTAGAACCTGACTCTTGACAACTTAAACTTTGACAGGTGTATCACAAGAACATGCAGGTATTTTCCAGAAGGTCACAGACATAGAGAACATCACCTGCATTTCTGTACGTCATTACTAACAGAGCCGTGAATTTATGAACTTACCCTCCGTTTGCCGTGACTTCTTGCTCGGCCATACTCCAGCACCTTGTCATGCTACGCACGGTCACGTGGAAGGAGAAACTATGACATAGAGTGTGCGTTCGAAAATAGTTGTTCGGAGTGCCGGGGCACCCTTTGCCACAAACTGGCCCTTCGTAAGTTGTTGAAATGTACCTTTCGGTTATTCAGAGCAGCGCAGTGTCAGACCCCACTGTGGACACCCTGCGTGGGGAGACGGAGCAGAAGAGCGCCGAGCACAATGAGTGTGTGAAGAACCTAACTGTTCCGTGATCCATGTAGAAGTAGAACTTAATAACAGTGTTATCATTTCAGTGTAGAGTGTCAGATCGGATTAACCCACGCAACGATATAATTGAAGACTGGTTTATTTGTTGATTGAGTTGACGTAACCGAGTGGTTCCTTTACATCTTGACAGCTTCTGCCCCCGCCCATCGCAGCATTCCTGTAAGACAAAACAAGCGCACCCGGCTACAGACTTGCAGCATTGCGGAAGTAGCTTTTCTAAACATTTCCTAAACATTGAAGCTCGGCGGAGGACGGAGCTGGTAAGTAGATAGTTTAATTATACTAATAGTTCTCTTTTGTCAGTAAATTATACGCAACGCAGATTGTTTCATTTGCGCTGATAGCTTTTGGATGACTAACATGTCAGCCACATCATTTGTTCTAGGAATGAGAGCTGCAAGTAACTTAAATGTTGGAAATATTGTTGTTTACTTTAAGCTTGTCTTCCCCAGCAAAGGATTTACCCACGTTCATTCAACTTCATATTATGGTCCAAAGTCATTGATAGCTTTAGATATTCAAATGGGTTTATTCAGCTTCTTAATATCTCATAGTTTATCAAGTATATCTGAAGTAATGACAGTCTACCTAACCATAAACGTGTGCGTGTTCATTGTAAGGAATTATTGCAGACATAGCCTAGCCTTGACTTGATTTGACTTGAGTTACAGCATTAAAAAACGAGGTGTAGCTATGATGGCTCGATTATATGAGGTGTTCCAAGGCTCTGCCATTGTATATCTTGTTTTTTTTATATTTTATTTTTATGTATTTAAAAAAAAGAATAGCAGAAATACCCAAGGACAACAGGTGAAGTCATCACAGGTGAAGGTGAAATGCTTTTGTCTAAAACAGAAAATGAAAAGCATGGTCACATCAAGGACAATGGGCCCTTTATGTCCACGATGGTCCTTACAGATCACAAAGGTCTTTATGATCTCTGACTTTGATTCATGGAAAGTTCAAGTATTTTTTTAAGGAGGGAGAAATCTTCCACTTATTCATAAGCTATAGTCCTTTCTATATGTCTTAACACTGAGGGAAATAAAACAAAATTCACCAGACAAAATACACATATAAATAAAAGAACACATCAAAGCCAGGTAAGATTTTATTCTCACATTTTTTAATCCATTCATATTCACGTTCTTAATTCATCCTCTTCATCTTTTATGTTATGTTATGTTGTGTTATGTTATGTTATGTTATGTCACAGACATGGTTTATTGGAAAACTGCGCTATGAAAAAGCTCTGTTCTACAGAATCCAGCCACAAGTGGGGAATCATCTTACAATCAAATTTAAACAATTTTTTCTTTTTCTTTGCTGGTTCTGCATGTGACCATGTGACACCAAAGTCTGTCTTATTCTCTCTGAAAAGTCACTTACAAAAAATAATTGTTGTGTAAAATTAATTGTCGTAGGTTTCCAAATAAAAGGAGAATGAGAGTCATGCATGTTTGTCCCGCGAAGTGGTCTGCTCAAGAAAAATAAGTGCTAATACCTTTGCAGGTGGACTGATGGTGTGCAGGTCCTGACAGGATACAGGATTATACAAGACTGTAAAATTAAGCATCAAGATTGGTATGCAGTTGATGTTGCTATTGGCATATTGGTATTTAGTTGTTGCCCCTCTAGCAGCTATGCTATTTGTGCATCTATCACTCAGTCACACAGTTTAGAGAAGTGTAAGGATAGAAGTGAAAGAATATCTTGACAGTACTGGTGAGACCCTGAATGATTCAGGGCAGAGACATAGAGGAAGAACGTAACTAAGTACCCTGGGCCCCAACTGAGGGAGGCCCTCAAAAATCCTGGAATTTGAAGTTTGTGTTGTCATTGAAACTTAATCCAAAAAAATAGGACGCACTATCTGTTTTATCTAAAATAATATTAGAGTTACAAGATGATTATAATGTTCAGTATTTCACAATTTATAACTCAGGTTACTATAGTCTTAATAAATGTTAGTGATGCAAATAAACCATCAGTAGCATCAGAAAAGTTTAATAACTTCTACTGAGTTATTATTTAACATTACTTCCTGCATGAAGACCAATCACACTGTCTCTTTGAGAGTGATGGCAGGTTCTTATCATGTCTTTTCAGATGAAATACTGGGGCTACCTATGTTATATGGCATGTGGGCCAATGACGTGATACAAATTTTTTTGTTTCCATATCGTTAAGTTAAAATCAGGGTTCAAATTTGGAAATAAATTTACAAATGAGTAGCATAATTTCTTTTTTGAGAACCTAATCTAACATTTCTGGTTTAAAACTTTTGAGATAATAATTGGCAGATGATGGCAAAAATGTCAATGTGGTGGAACTGTAAAAACTTTGTAAAACCAAATAATAATACCTGCATAAAAAGGTGAAATAAAACATCCTATTAACTAGATTAGATTAGATAAAATTAGATTAGAGTAGATTAGACTAAATTAGATGCTATTTTGAACATACAAAATAAATGAAATAAGAGTGGAATAATCTTTAATTAGAATTATTGACTAGTAAATAAAAGTAATGAAACCCCATTGCTGTGAATGCTACAATTAATTGGGAATTTGGAATAATGTCAATCAAGTCAACCTGCCGAAGTGTCAAGGTGTTGTAACCACACAACCATACATTTGGCTACCATTTTGCAAGAAGACCACGTGACAGGATATTACAAAGAAAGACCCTGATGATGCTCACTGCTGCATGCCAAAGTTAGTAGCTCTCTTTAATTATGCTAGTGTATGGTTGCAAGACTGGGCTAACACTTGAAAAAGTAACTCAGCTTAATTCTTCAAACTCTCCATGATTTCAGTGAGGTCTAGTTGGTTTCACCCCAGCCATAACCTGCCAACAGTAATCCTCTCTCATTGTAGGTGTCAGAGTTAAATGGTTTTTGTTTTTTTTTTTTGTTTTTTTTTTACTTATGTCCAGGAATGAAGACAGTATTTACAGTAGCCTATGCTGAGTAAGAAAACTTTCTTTAACATATTCATACACTTCATTACTTATTACCATAATAACCAGTATAGATGCTTCTGCCTTCCCTAAAATAAGAAAGGCATTACCCTTTTCAAGGAAGAGGAGTCCATCTATTGGCCTGTATTGTCTAATCATAAAAAAGACAGAAATATACAATTAACAAAAATAAAGTTCATTTTAAATATCTAGATTGGAAGACCATTTCTAAAAAATATGAAACATTACAGCAACCTGCCACTTGAAAGACAGACAAAAGGGTGGAAAAAGCAAATTGGCCCACAACACACTTCATAGAGTTTTGTTTTGTTCATGCAGTACAACATGGAGACAAAGAAAGCTTTTATTTTGTAAAATCTTAGCTGCACTGACAGGGACATTGGTGGGCGTGACAGCTGAAGCTTGCTGTGCTGCTTTGCGACACGGAACATAAGTGAAACCTTCAGACTACAAAGTATACAGACATGTTGTCTCTAATCTAATCTAACCGTTCACAGGTCAGCCCTGAGTCTGGAACAGAGCCTGTTCCTTCACAGACGCAGATCAGGGTGAGTGCTGGGCTGTCTCGATACATATCCAGAGAAACGGTCAGTGCCATATCACCCTACCTACTTCTGCTGCAGCAGTCTGGCTTTTCAACTCTTCCATTCCACTAATGCCTGTGTTACTAACACGTGGCCTCCTACTCCAACCAGCCCCTCTCTTTCTGTGTCAGCTGTTTCAGTCAGTAAACTAAATCTGTTCTGTGTTCTCCAGGCCTCTGGCTTCACAGTGTATGGCTGTGGAATGACTTTATTTACCCTGTACATTAGATAGAAGTAATGATTCCACTGGTAATGTGAAGATCACTTGATTGCAGGGGTGCAGTGTGCATACTTATGTGGTCCAGCTCTTGACACACCCTGTCACTGAGATATCCATACTGGGGGTTCAGGCCCTGAAGGGGCACAACCCTCTTGAGTTTGTGCTGATTTGTTTTTATTAGGGTTCAAGTCCTGAAGAGGCAGAACCCTGCTGACTTCGTGCCTCACCACATGGTGGTGCTGTTATTAATGTTCAAAAAGGCAGATTTGGAAAGGCCATGTCCCTCACACTTGAAGTCAGGTTGTTTTGAAATTTGGCACACATATGAAGCTCAGTGTGCTCTCCTAAAATGCCTCTTAAACCATAAAAGTGCGCCATTATGGATTTTTTGCTAATTTGCATAATGTAAAAACAGTAAAATGAATAGACTTTTTCCAGTTTTACTCAATCTACACCACATTTGCTACACAGCTTGGTGTGACTGAGATGCACATTTCTACCTTAAATTAGCATTATCTATCCAAAAACATGGCTGCCATGCATCAAAAACTTTGGCAAAGGGCAGGTCTCAGCAGTTAGTTGGCCACAACTCATTAATGATTTTTTCAGTCATCATAAATCTGGGTAGATACCTTCAGGTCATGTTGGGGAATAGGCCTACAAAAGCATTTTGAGTCTGACCCATAAGAGGCACCACAAATACCAGAAATGTGTACCTCTAAACCCTGTGGACAGAAATTCAGCAAATTTGGTGCACATGCTCTTGAGGCAATTATTAATCAGTAAGTGAAGTGTCGTATTGATTGGTGCATGTGGCCGTGGCGTATTCAGCAATATATGCTATAATACAGGGTTGTTCAAACTTTTTTGAACAGGAGCCAGATTAAATAATGAGAAAATTCCTTGGGGCCAG
Source organism: Chaetodon striatus (assembly GCA_029783705.1). NCBI lineage: Eukaryota > Metazoa > Chordata > Actinopteri > Chaetodontiformes > Chaetodontidae > Chaetodon > Chaetodon striatus. The sequence goes on from JAPZEB010029929.1 coordinate 8,170, forward strand.
CTGCTTTTTGCATCAAAGGGGTTATATACAAAAAACAAGCAAACAAACCAAAAAAATCAAGGAGAAAAATGCAACCGTTTCATCTTTTAGTGAAAATGTAGTCAACTTTCCACCTTCTGAAAGCAGCGGTCCTCACTGTTATCTTTTCACTTCTTTGTTTTGTCTATGTCTGCTGCCTAGCAGTAAATGTCTGCTTTCAGGTAACCATTCTGTTTGCTTGTTTACCTTCTGCCAAAGTAGTTACTCTTGCAGAGATCTTACTCGACATATGTCTGCAAACTGTATGATAATGCTTTCCTTTTACTGTGAAGTAAAAATGCAAAGTGATCATGCTTAAATAACCATTATTGTGTGGTGGGTCACACATAGTTTATTTTGAAAGTCAAGTCGAGGGCCATTTAAAATTGGTCCCTGGGCGGCGATTGGCCGGACTTTCGACAAGCCTGACATATTATGTCTTTGCTTAATTTGCTGGGAGCTGGAATGAACTAAAGACATGAAACTTCACCACAACTGGAAAAAATGTCCTCATGCTTCACATCAAATTTGATCTGAATCAGCCTGATGATGGCGCTTTTATTGCCAGCTTAAAAGGCAAAACTATGACAGACCCTAACACCATGAGGCCTATTGACTTGAAATTTGACACACATCTACAACTCATTTGCCTTGTCAGAGCATATAGAGAAAACAACCAGGACATTTCAGTGTAATGGAAAGTGTAGCTTAGAAACTGGAATACAAATGTCAACCTGTAACAGAGCCTCAGACAAGCACAAACAAACACTACACATGCACACTTCCTCCAAGAGCTGAGCTAGATATGTGTTCAAGTCTGTAACTAACTGTGTGAGGGGCATGGCCTTTACAAAATCTTGTTTTTAGGCGTTAATTATAGTGCCACTATGTGGCCAATTGGATTCCTGTTTCTTGTGAAATATTTGCACATAATTTCCAGTAATTGGGCCAAGTTTAATGTTTGTAGCTCAGTCCAGCTCACAGCAATTTGAGTCATGACAGCTGATTTGAAGTAACAGTAACAATAATAACGTGTCCACACTCAATAGGGTTCTGATCGTTTGGAGCTTAAACAACAAGAACAAGAACAAGAACTACAACTACAACTACAACTACAACTACTACTACTACTACTACTACTACTATATTTTGTTTTATTTTATTTATCTTTTTTAATTCACAACTCGTCCCAAACTCAATAGGGTTCTGACCCTTTGGGGCTTGAACCCCAAAGAAATCCTCTCTTACTCTCTGATGAGCGCAACGGGACAGTCTGTCCAGTGATGATTTCTCTTTCTCTTGTAGTGCTCTGGGAGAGGGTACAATGCTGCAGGGGCCGTGTGTAGGCAGCAGTGGCCCTAGGTTCACTCCTCTGGTGGTGCTGGAGCTGGCCTCAGAGACTACGGCGGAAGCCATTGCATGGCTACTGGGGAGAATAAGAGACAACCAACAGAATGGAGGTATGAAAGTTTGATTTAACTTGTGTCCCCTGTTTGCCATTCCATTCAGCATTATTAACCCTGTCATTTCTTTCAGGTGCTGAGCTGCTCGTGGAGCAACTGGGTCGTGGAGTCGAGGCTCAGGAGAAGGAAAACCCCAACATTTTCCTGGTGGGGGCTACACGGCAGAGGCTGCTTTCTGGTGCTGAGGATGTAGGCCTCTTCAAGGAGTTCAATGATGGATCCATGAGAGGCTTTACCTACGCCAACAAACACAACTTCAAAGACTTTGAAGGTAAAGTCCAGGAGGCAGCTACATGAAGGCTGTTTGTCTTGGAGTATTTCTGCAGTAGAATAAATTCTTGCTTAAAGCGGCAATAATCAATATTTTTATTATAACAATGTGTCAAATGAGAATGTGAAAATGATGGGCCAGTGTGAAGGGGTCGCTTGTAGTGTAAAACTACAGTTATCAGCTGAATTTGCAGCTCCCCTTGCTATACAGAGCTTTATGGCAGATCGTTGTTTATCTGTCAGGGCTACAACTTCACTGTTCTGATTCACCCTCACTGCTCTCACAGTGAGTAGTTGTACAACAGCTCTTTTCTCAGTAAAAAATCTGTAAAAACCACTGTTAAAAAAAAGTATGAAAAAAACACTGTACACTACCTGTTCAGCAGCAAACAGCAGACACAGAGACTAGCCAGTGAACATAGCCAAAACTTACAACTATTGCTACATTTACGCCCACCGTTCACACTACTTTGGCGTTTTGGAACCCCTAAAATTGAGACCTTTGAAAATGCTGCTGACCCCATTTTAGTTTGAAAACTCTGGGATGCTTTTTTGTTTCACTGGGTGTAAATTGAGACTTTTGGAAACAATGATGCAGACACCTGCATTAGCTTCCTGATTGATTGATTGATTGATTGATTGATTGATTGATTGATTGATTGATTGTTATTGGTCATGATGTGTCAAGCCAAAACATTACAACTAGGTCTACATACTTTTTGTTGTGACTTCAACATTCTTGTGTGGATACTTCTTTTCCTTCGCCATTGCTTCCTGCGTTGATGGATTATGCACCCATTATCATGTATGGAGATTGTTTTTGTCAGGGATGTACTGATTTATTGGCTGAACATTGGTATTGGCCAATATTCGTCTTGCTGATTGCCATCGGCCCATCAGCAAATAGGATGACATTCACCAATAGCCATGGCTGAAGTTGTATCACATCAATTTTGCACAGGCTACAAAGCAGGGCTCCACACTAAGGGCCACAAACTTAAATAAATGAGCAAGTTCAAGGAGAATATACTGTGTTTGGAAAATGGGCTTTGTGATCTCACTGCTGTGTGATGAGATGCTTAGAAGCGGCCGATGTCCAATCCTCACTGGGATGTAGCCTATTGTTTCCCTGACAATGCTATATCGTGAACAACGAATCCAAGTTAAAATTGGCAGGAGGACAGCTAGTTAGCCTTAGCTCTACGCAGCTGTTGGCCGCAACTAACAGCTCACAGATGTTGCGCTGAGTTACATTAAGATGCATTCAAGCTCTATTCCATAAACATTGTAATGGACGAAGGTAAATTATAACATTCTCATGATGGTGTTCAATGTTATCTTGTAACAGCTATGTATATGTGACAGCTGTTTGAATGAGAAATTTGTTGATGTTGTTACAACAATATAAAAAAAGGAGGATACTCATGTTAAACAATGCCAAAGCGTCAATTAATGAGGTTTATGCATTTGGACGTGAGCCCCGAAGGTGTTTCAGAGGGCTCTGCACGCTGTGTTTTACTGTCTTTTTTTTAAAAGAGTAGCCACATTGACGTCAATGCGTGCCGGACTTAACTGGGCATGCCCAAGAATACGCCGCACAGGTAAGCAGGTAATGACGACAACAAGCTACGGCTAACAGCTAACGTTACTTACCATTCAGAGACGTCTTGAAGTAACCTCTGTACTTCAGGCTGTCCAGTCTCTA
>JAPZEB010030120.1:0-11618 GCA_029783705.1 Chaetodon striatus
GCTCCTCTGCCAAAGTTTGAACAACTGACAGCTTGTTCTCTTCCCACACACACACACACACACACACACACAAACACACACACACACACACACACGAACATGACTGCATAGATACATACAGCAGACAGTTCCCACTACAGCAGATATATCAGCAATAATAGATGGAGTTATTATAGCAACAGCAGCATGAGCACATTTTACTGCAAATAAAATCTTCATTTGGTGCTTTTTCTTTTTTCTGTAGTCTCCCGTTGTTTCTGGGTACAAAGTCAAGAAGCAAAGTGGAGGATGAATTAAGTTAATCAGCTTAATGTTATTTTATATTTTTATTGTTAACAAATCTCATGTCCAGATCCAAGCAATGTGTTAGTCCGTCCCGCACCACTTAGAGTCGACTTGACAAAATCCAAAAAGACTTGGAACCTCACTTAGACTCAAGTCAGACTCCATTCACAAACTTGATGACTTAAGAGTTGTTTTGACAAAGTCAAAATAGACTTGCAAGTAGACTTGGACTCGAGTCAGACTTGAGTCAAAATTTTGATGACTTTAGAGTTAACTTCACAAAATCAAAAAAGACTTGCAATTAGACTTGGACTCGAGTCAGACTTAAGTCACAATTTTGATGACTATAGAGTTGACTTGACAAAATCAAAAAAGACTTGCAACTTGACTTGGACTTTTGACTTAAAAGTACTTGATACCTCTCCCCAAGCCCAAAGATTAAAAAGTATAATGATGTTGGTGATGCCGTGTATAACATCAAAGAACTCTACTTACTATTTTACAACATTTCCAACATACAGCAAGAAAGGACAGAAACATACAAATGTCATTTAGCCATGGTTAACAGTGTTATATGCTGTGACAGCACAATTTGAGCACTGCTTTTTTAAGATTATGTTTAGTCACACTTGTTTTAACAAACTTAAGAAATTAATCCAAATTTTAAAAAGCATTCTTGAATTTTGAAAATTTCACTTATTATTACTCTGTTGTTAAAATGGCTTTACATTTGTTGAAGAGTTAATGACTTGTTTAGGACATAAAACTTAAATAACTACATTAACTTATGGTTTCACACAGGAAATGAACCGCTGATCAAAGTTTGTTTTGTTTGATACATCCACCTCCCCTTCCTCCTACCCTATACCAACTGTCTGTCGCTGATGTACTGTCAAATTCAGAGACACAACACTGGAGCTACCTTATAGTAGTGAAATGAGCATTCAGGTAACAGTCAACAGCCCTGGTGGACACTCCTGCAGTCAACATGCCCACTGCATGCAGCATTCTTACTCTGCTAAATTCTCACTACAGTAACATTAGCTGCTCTGTTTCAACAATGTTGGGGTGAAAAGATGTTCTGTTCTGTCGGGAGATGCTGTGACGCAAACCAACTGTGAGTTACATAAAGTATAAATTACACGTGTAATTTGTTAAGCTATGAGATGAGGAAAACTCTGCTAGCGGCTGGGCTAATTTGTGTGATGCAAAAGTGTTTAAGCTTTAATGGTGACTACCAAAAAATAGTTGTTTTGTCTTTGAGCTTTGACAGTTATTATTGAACTGAATTTTAAACTTTTGTTTAACAATCTTATTTGATGGCTGTTGGGAGAAGTTTGCCTTCAGGGCAGTGAGACAGATAATCCTGAAGTTTTAGGAAAAAGATCAGGCTTTGGATTAAAATTAAAGATTCCTTCCAGAGATGCTCACTTATTCCATGTGCTGTTTTATGTGTTAGTTGAGTCAATTTTAAGTGTAGACCGTATTGTACTTAACTGCTTACATCTATTCATGTGTTGTTTTTATCTTTTATGGCCGAATGCAAAAAGAAAGGGATGGCAGCTTCTTCTGTAACTGATTGTGTTAAATGATCATATGACATTGTCTCATAGTATATATCACAGGCATCTGAATGGAATCAACATCGTATTGTGGAAGACTTTGTGATATCATAATTGTTGTCCAAACAATCAATATTAGATCATATTCTGATGAAGTGATTTATACCCCGACTACATGAAACGTGAAATCAGACATTTCAGACTACAGTAATCCCAAAAACAGCCCCTGGAATCCTGAAGGGACTGCTGTACAAGCACACCATCTGAAGAACATACTGACATCTGATCACAGTGCTGGTAACAAGGACTCTTATTAATACCAGGTGCAAATGAAAGGTCTCCATTATCCAGATAATGCATTCAGACATAATCACAAGGTATAGGTAATAGTTTTTGCTCTGCACATGATCACAACAAAAAACCCAGTTAGAAACCAGACTATCTACAAATGTGAACACACTTCCTGTTTCTCTTCCTCCCCTTCCCTCCTCTTTCCCTCCCTCTCCCATTTTTTTCTTTCCTCCTCCTTCCCATCCCTCTCCATATTTTTCCTTTCCTACTCGCATGTGTCTCTTTCTCTCCTCAGTCATACTATAGCTCAGTCACCCTGCCAGTCTGTCAGCTGCTTATATAACAGCTTTATGTAACAGTCTATAAGATGAGCCAGTGGCCTTGCGAGAGAGAGAGAAGTAGAAGTTTCCTTTTCTCTTTCTTTGTGCTGAGTATTTCATGCAAACTCAGTTCAATCAATTTACTTGTCACGTGAAATCATAAAAATGTTTTTTCTTGAAATTTAGCAGTTGTCAGTTTGGTCAGTTTGTAGTAGCAGTAATAATAAAATAAATAAATGTCAATGTTAAGTATAAGGCAGGGTGACCATTCAGTATCCTTGTGTCCTCACAGTAGAAGCTCCTGAGCATCTCAGTGATGCCTAGTGTGTCTGGTACCTTTTTCCTGACTTGTAATCTGGGTGGTTGGGGTCTTTAACGATTCTCCTGGCTTTACTTTTGGATGTAAGTGATGACAACAGGACGTAGCGGAATGACGACAATACGTATATGATGATGATAGGACGTAGGAAATAACAACAGGACGTAGCAGCATAATGACAGGATGTACATGATGATGACAGGACCTAGGGGATGATGACAGGATGTAGGTATGTCGTTGAGTTTTTCAGGATGCTTGCATCACTGGAAGGTGAAACCAAAAGTAGCTTGATCAAAAGTATACAGTGTAACAAAATTAAGGACCTAGAAGAACTTTCAGGTGTGAAAGGGACTCGAGACTTGTAAAGAAAATCAAACAATGAAGAATGAAGTTAGCACTTGCAGACATACATAATGACCAGAATATATAGTGTGACACTGCTGAGACCATGACAGTAAGATTGCAGCGTTAGATGTTGTTTCGTACTGGCAAAGTATGGCTAGCATAGCAAGGATACGTTTTTATCTATAAAGCAGATTTTATCAGTGAAGCTGCAGAAATTAGCAGAATACTAGCATATGACACTAAAACAAAACACGTGAGCCACTTTGTGATCGTAGCAATTCATAATGACCAAGTTGTGATTTAGAGTTCCTCTACAGCCTTAGTCACTAACAGGCGGACCGCAGTCCGAGTCCGGATCCGGACCTATAACCAGTAAATTAAGCACTTTATTTCAAGATGCACACTTTTTCAAAAACTATCTCAGTTATTTTCTCCATTTTGTTTTTAAATGCATTTCTGTATAGTTCAATGTTAAATGACAATAAATATTGTCAAAATGTTTTTGAATCATTGTACTTTCTTTATTTGACTTGACAGTCAGATGTTGATTACATGCAGAAGTTGATACAACTACTAGGCTACTTCAGTATATATATCACACTAAAACATATCACAAATTAGACATTATGATGTTCCAGACCTTTGATTTAGGAAATTTTCTCGAACTGGGCCTCTTTGAATTTTAGTTGAATACCCCTGCTCTACACTGTTAAATCTTAATATTAAAAAGTTGTCCCAAATGGCCTCAATGCAGCAGGTTAAGAGGGCCAATTCCAAGTTTAGAGTGATCTCTCTTTTCACACCAAGTCTGAACCACATTTATAGTCCATGACAAGAAAATAATCTGTCAGGCAAAGGCTGCTGCATATTTTTTTAATAAACCTGCACAGCTGGAAAAAGTGAAACATCTTTAATGCAGATTCTTGATGAAATCCATCTGGTTTTAGATTTTTCAAAAAACAATACATTTCCAGACTCTGTTTGCAGAGGCTCAGGCACACTGGACTCTTCCTGCTCAGGTACATTGGACTCTACCTGCTCAGGTATTCTACACTCTACCTGCTCAGGCACACTGGACTTTTCCTGCTCAGGTACATTGGACTCTACCTGCTCAGGTATTCTAGACTCTACCTGCTCAGGCACACTGGACTCTACTTGCTCAGGCACACTAGACCTTTCCTGCTCAGGTACACTGGACTCTAGCTGCTCAACAGCAGATTGTCACAGTGAGAGACCAGCTGGTGAACATAGTGGAGCATTTAGCAGCCACAGAGACAGATATTTCCCTCAGGAGTTGGTAGAGACCAAAAACAGAGTTAGCAGAAAGAGAATATTGTACTGACATTCATCAGGTGACACAAACACAAAGACTCCTGATGACTCGTCATGTTGACCTGTTACTGCTGGATGCTGAAACAGATGTAGTGTTTACAGTTTGCCCTCTAGTAACCAAAAAAAATAAAAAAAAAAATCACTTCATGTACCTTTAACCCAAAACGAAGTGAAGTTTCACGTTGCAAATAGCAAACACCAGAGCGCCATCAAATTCTTACATGTTCCTACAGAACATGAGAGGATTTATTAGTTTTGCTATCATCTTAAACATTTTGACCTCGCTGAGTGCAGGACCTTGGGCATGTCCTCAGGATGAATGTGGCAGCATTTCTGCCTTCACTGAATATTTTGGATCTGAGAAAGAAAAAGAGAGAGTGAGTTCAGCCACATCAATCCCTGATGGATGAGGGTGAAAAAGAAGATAATTGAGGTGAAGAGTGAGGGAGAGGAGGAGGGCCAAGGAGATTAAAATAGGAAGGAAAGAGGAGGTGTGAGGAAGGGAAATGCCTGGTCAGAGCGCTACAATTATTTGATTACGCAATATACTGTCAGTGAGTATCTTAAGGAGATGTTCAGTATCAACAATGTTGTGTCTGCCAGAGTTACCTGTGCCAAGGAGGTCATGTTTCTGATTTCAGATTGTTTGTTTGTCAGCAGGATTATAAAAAAACTGTCAGTCTGATTTTAATTAAACTTTGTGGAAGGGTGAAGCATGGGCCAATGAAGAACCCCTGCTGCCTGCAGGTTTATCCAACCCTTTTATGTAGTCACTTTCTTCTATATCCGAATCACACAGTATATGGTGTAGTATTTATCCTTTCCTGCCCTTCTGAATTTCATACGTCATAAGAGTCACATGATTGCAAACAAGCTATTGTGATAAAACATAGCCAGTAGAAGAAATATGATGACTCCATATATCAGTCCTCATTTACACGTACCAGTAATTTTCTGGGGTTGCCTATACACTTAGCAGCCTATATTTCATACAGAAAGCAGACGTTAGAGATCACTTGTTTGACATCATTGTGGAAATATATCCAGACATACAGAATGGTTGACTAGAAATGCTATACAACTGAAAAGAAAAAGTCAGTTTAAAGTCAGTCTGTAGTTGAAGGCCTCAGAAAATTTTTGACCTTTGTCTTGAAAAGGAAGAAAATCCCAAATTTTGAAGATGGACTGCAAGAGAACTTTAGCATGTGCATGCCGAACATCCTACAGGTGCTGCCCCAGCCTCCTTCTACTCCAAACTGATCAAATACCGCCACTTTGTCAGTGATGCCGGCATCAATCAGCAATGCGCAGACGTACCTTTTGCAGCAGTATGATACGCACTCAATGTGTTAGTTGTAAAGGCAGTGGGCAACAACAAAATTCTACAAATACTGCTGCTTTATAAGTGGACGCCAGCAGCAGACACAGACGCACAGAAGCAACCTTCAAGGTGGTATGATATGCACCAGGCAACTAACGTCAGATAAAGAACAAGAAAGTCTGTACAGGGCAGACTGGAGGGGTGATGGATTAGTCAAACAAACTCCTGACCTTCACCCAGAAACCTGCAGTTCGTTTTTTGTGTGAATTTTAAGCCAAACCATGATGTCTTCATCTAAGCCTAACCATGGACTTTGTTGCCTAAGGAAATAAACCTAAAAACAAAGTGTTGTACTTATGTTGTAAGTTTTTAACTTCCACACTATATGCATTCAACAAGCAGAAACTGTACATTTCCTGTGAGAAAAGAAGTGTAGCTTGAAAACATACAATGCATGAAACAAGCGTAAATTGGCATGCTGTCCCCGAATGTCCAAACCAGACGCAGAATACCTAGCACATCATATATAGACGTATAGGTCCACCGACAAAGTGGCGGTATTTGACAAGTTGGAATCAATCAATCAATCAATCAATCAATCAATCAATTTTATTTGTAAAGCCCAATATCACAAATCACAATTTGCCTCAGAGGGCTTGAATAAGAACGTGTTGGTTGCTCTATGCCCTCACAGTTGAGTTCCACTTTTATGTCCCATCAATATAACATTATTAACTTATGTTATTGCAAAAATCAGCAATTTATTCAGAATTGTAAGACTGAAATTTTAATGTGAATAGACAGTGCCACACATCCCAGCTTTTATCATTAGCTTTAGCTCTATGATTAGCTTTTATACCAGCTAATGATGGAGCTGCAGAAGAGCGGACGTAACATTAACAATTTTGACACATGCAGTCTAGAGAGAAATTGTGTCTGAGGCGAGAGAGTGCACATCCTTTGGACTCATGGAACCACTGAAATATGTCATAGCAGTTTGCTTGTGGCTCCTCAACCCTAAAAACAGAGTAAATGATTGAATTGAAGGTTTCTGCAAACCATGGATATGTAACATTTTTACCCTATTAAACAGTGGATATGTTGAAACTTTACATTTGAACAATGCTAATATGTCATTATGTTTATGCACATAAACCACTTGGTTATTGTGGCTTAAATTACCTGCTGAAGGTGGCAAAATCACAGTTGGAAATACAGCCAATGTCTTGCTAAAAACAACCGTTTTGTTGTTTGTTGGTCTCAAACTGTGGTCCACAGCTGGCAGCTGTCTCACCTAAGCTCATGCGCATACATAGCCATGGGTGCACATTTATACTGCACAGCAACCCGCGAAAATATGCTCCTGCATGCATGAACCTAATCATGTTGCTTCGGTGCCTAAAGCTTCGGAGAGTGAAACTTAACAAACTGGTAACTGCTTTTGAGTGATATCTCATAACATCCCAATTGGGTGACTAACTTTGTTTGTTGATAATGATTAATTGTGCTGAACACCTCTAGAAAACACCCAGATGTGATGTTCTAAAGAGAAGTTACAAACGATCAGAAGAATTTTGTGTTTCATATCATACTTATAAACCTCCTGCACGCCTCCCCTGTGTGTTCTTCCAGTCAGTCTACTCGTCAGCTTTTGTTGTATATCAATGTGTGTGTGTGTTTGTGTGTGGGTTGGGGTTAGCTGATTGGTGTATGATCTTCATGTAATAAAACAGCAGCCAATCTGCATACTGATCACACACACCAACATATAAACACAACAATAGCATCAGGGCTACTTGAGACTTGGGTTGATTGCATTATAATGTTCAGCTCATATTTAATAACAGTTGATGTTGAGAGGTAAATAAGTCAGAAACTAATGGACACACAACAGCACACCAAACAAGAGGAACAATGCTGGAAATATATAAAACATAAGAAAGCTACGTAATGGTCATCAAACTGTCGCCAAACTTTCTATTTGTTCTTCTTATCACGTAAGCCAAAAAGAGCTGTTAAAATGTAAGTGAGCTCAGAGTGAACACGAAGGGCTTAATGTAACGTTACATATGACACGGAGACAGCTTTCTGCCAGTAATCTGCATTCATTTTGTTTGTATTTGTGCACGTTTTCTTAAAGCTTCCAGATTCAGATGGCATAGAGCAAAACCACCGGAGATCGTGGAAACAGTGTAGAATAGTTCAAGAGAGCTGCCACCACAGGAGACAACAAAGACATTTGAAAAAAAAACTTTTCCACAACATTCTCATCACAAGTCATCACATATTGCTGCTTTCTTGGTTGATTTTCTTGTCATATTATGTGGTATCCTCCTGCACCTACTGTTGACTTTCAGGGATGCTGCAACCAACCCGCAATGTCAACAAAAGCATATGGTTAGGTTTAGAAAAAAACATTATGGTTTGGCTCTACATTCATATGGGAAGCAAACACCAGGCTCTTCAGTGGAAGTCCAGAGTTTGTGGGACTCAAAAAACAAAGCACCACAAAAGGTTTCATCCAGCTGCCTTTCATGCTGCCTGGAGGTAAATCATGCTACCGCGAAAGGTGGCTTTTTAAATACAGTGTCAATTGCCGAAATCACTGACAAAGTGGTGCCATTTGACAACTTCAGATTAAGAACAGTCTGAAAATGTTTACGTTTGGCTTTGAATGCACATCACAACAAATGGTTTGTTGTGCCATGATAAACCGCTAATTCATGAAAAAGATTAATTAACAAACTCAGTCAATCAATCATTCATTTTTTACATGGAATTATACAAGGTAAAACTTCAGTGAAATGTGAATTCCATCAGCTCCTTTAACTTGTTTACTGTAATTTTGTCCTTTAGTCCTTCCGTTTCTGGTTGTGGAATGGTTCAACTGTCCACACATGGTGACTTCAACAAGACAGCCTCATGGTAGCTCTTCTCGAACATGGGCAGTGCTGCTCTGCAGCCGCCTCTGGATGGCGTATAGCAGTGATCCACAGCAGGGACAGGACAGCACCTCACATCCCCACCATCACACCAGTCTGTTTTCACCATAAAGCACATTCATCTTTTCTACCAGAGTCCTCTACTCTGTCTGACTGGCATGTAGAAAAAGAGCCTCCTGGTTGAAAGGTGCTGTCCAGGAGTTGGCCAAGTTTTGGTGAATCAAAGGATATTCCACTTACTAATATCCTGTTGGAAACTGATGCAGCACAGAGGTCATCCGGTTTATCTTCCAACATCTGTACAATGACTAGCAGGATGCTAGTTCAGCTGGTGCTCATTCTTCTTCATCTTTTCCTTGATTTTTACTTATGTTTACATTTGAAATCCTCAACCTGGCTAGCTAGAGGCTAAATATCACAAGTAAACTGGAAGGAGAGTTTACACATGGATGACTTGTTGTCCTCATCCCCATTAGTCACTTGTAGCCACCACCATCAAAAGCTAACCACAGCACCACCAATACTTGCAAAATAGACATAAGAGCCTAAATTTAGCACAAAGTTAACGGAGCTGACAGAGAGGCAACTGGAAACATCCGCGCCTACATCACAGACTGTAGAGTATCTCTTTCAGAGAGCTAGAGTGTCAATGTAACCATAGAAACCCACTAAAACTGGACACCCACAAGTAGCATCTCCTCTCCTCCTGCCTGTCCCCCATCTACTGCAGAGCCCAAGAGAAAAGAGGGGTAGAGACCCAGCGCTGATGGGGGAAAAGTTGCCCACATGTCAACACTGAAAGCAGGTTTTCTGAACATTTTCACCCTGGACGAAGTTTTGCAAAAGATCAGCTTATGAGATAAAGCGGTAATAGATAAAGTACCTGAAAGCCATATTCAAGGTAAAGTCAAGCGGCAACCTCCAGGGCTGATGACTAAGACCAATGTGGAAGTGCCAAAAACTGCAATTCATTGACTGGCCACTGGTGGCTGGTTGCAAAACAGAGCAAATCCCCATAGACTCCATGTTAAAATTCCCAACTTTACAGCTAAAATTAACATGTTTACAGCGTGATGCAAAAAACGTTTGTGGTCTCTATGGCTTATTTCATCATTCATGACAACTGTACAGGTGGTGAATTTTTTTGAACAATCCCTTTTAAATGGCCACCCAACTTAATCTCCTTACCATGTGTTGAGGTACTGGAGATTTTTTAAGGCTTGCTGTGCAGATAATTGTACCACCTGACCATCCAAGACACTAGTGCTCCAGTTTATCGGTAAGTGACATTTCATTATCATCTTATTTATATGTTAGCGCTAATTAGCAGGTATTGTTTGTCTGGCTTGTTAGCTTAGCTTGCTATCTCACTATAGAACTGCTAACATGTGTTTCGGTTTTACACGACCATGTCAACTGGCAACTTTCAGCCGAATGCGTCTGTGGTTGTCGTAGTGACAACAGCTGTTTACAACCAGGAAGAGAATACGTAGCTGTCCTTGCGACACGTCCTTATGCAGTTTTTCATTACAATATCAAAACATAGCCAACCCGATCTGTCTCTGGACTCTTGTTAGAGGAAACCAGTCATGGACTGACACTCAGTCGTGGTTTGTATCGCACTTGTTGCTTTTCCTGTTAATTTAAGTATCTCTAATAAATTTTCTAAATTGGCCTACACAGTTTCATCTTTGGTGCCTGTTAAAATATACATGTGCCATTTTAAAGAACCATTCAGCTCTTTGAAATGTAAAAAAGAGAACATTTTCACAGGATTCAAACCCACTCCATCATGGGAAAAATAAATGAAAGGCAAAGAAATACAGTAACTTAATGCACCATTATTGCAACACCAGATTTGAGGCAGACATCCTAAAAATCAGACAACATACAGCCAGCAATGTCTTAAAATTGGGAGGCAGCCAGATCAACTTGTGACTACACTGTCCATGCATTAAAGAACATTTTACCATTTTACTGGTTTTCTAATACAAAAAGCAGCGGTATAAATTCACTTAATTCCCAAACGTTTATTGTAGTGCTACAGATCAATAAAGCCAATATTCATATAATCACCTGGAAATACTTTGTTTTAAAACAAGCAATAAAGGAGTAGCTGTATAAATCCAGTTCATTCATAAACGTAACGCAACATAACAAATCTTTTTATGTCATCGTCTTAATAAATGGGCCACATTGAAAATCAAATATCTTATATCTTAAGTTACTTGTTTGCCTTTCATTTATTTTCCCATGATGGAGTGAGTTTGAATCCCGTGATTCAAAATGTTCTCTTTTTTACATTTCAAAGGGCTGAACAGTTCTTTAAAGGCATGGTATGGAATTATTTTCTAAGGCCTTGCAAAATTACTTGAATTCCACGTTACAACCCAATCACGGTCACTGAATTGCATGCACTGATATAAAAATAAAAAATGTCGGTCACCTGTGGAACAGGTAGGGCTCTGAAAACTCCAGCCAATCATCCTGACCTCTCCGCATCTATCTATAAATCAAGAAGCGTCTGTGTGTCTGTGTGTGTGTCTGTGTGTGTGTCTGTGGTTCGCATATCTCTCTGACTGTTTGTCAGATCGACCTAAGCTTTCGGAAATGATTTGCGCATGGCACGATGGTGTGCATCCTTTATTTTGAGGTTTTTTTGGATTAATATTCAAAACATTATTATTATCATTAAAAGTTAAAATCCCATAGGCCTACGTGTAACCAATCTAGCCTATCGCGCTCTCGCTCGCAGCTATAGCCACGCCTCACGGAAACAAAGCTAACGCTATAAAGCTAAAGCCATACCGCTCTTCGTCACCCAAAACTTTGCACAAGCTTATGGCGTTCCATTTCGTCACTCCACCATATAGGAATAGATGAAGTGGTGCAATTTGCATT
>JAPZEB010030477.1:0-11598 GCA_029783705.1 Chaetodon striatus
TATATTATGTATTAAAACGTATGATATTAATAAAATTGACCAAGTAGGTTATATGTAGCCTGAGGTAAACCATGCAAAGTAGCAAGTAGCATATTATTGAAAGTATGGTAACCAATACCTCACAATTTATTATTTATGTAAATGCACACAAATACAGAAAATAGCAGTTTTTCAACCTACTTACTTTAATGTGTCCCTCCATCACTGACAACAAACCTCTTCCCCTGTCTGTAGTACTCTACCTAATAACTCATAGTATTCAGACTAAATAACTTTTCTGCTGCTCTTACTCTTTATTTCCTCCTCCTGCTTAAAAAAATATGCAGTTATTTTCTTTACAATATGTTTATATATTTCATTTTGATTTCAAATGGAAATCGTTTAAAAGCTTTATGAATACAGCCCCTTATGATCTGCCAATGAACCAAAGAGCAGTTGTGACTTTGATTTCAGTGCTGCTTAAACTGTTGTGCCAAACGTAACCTGCTGTTTAAAGGGCTACTTTTAATTTAACATAGGAAAAGACCTGATTTATGAAGGGACTGCTCTTGTATTGCTTCTTGCATACCTTTTCATCGTCGCCCCCTTTCGGAGGGAGGTAGTGTCGAAATAGCAGGTCAGACACGGAGAGAGGGTGGGACAGTACGTTGAGCTGACGAAACTCTAGCACGACAAACAGGTAGGACGAAGGGACAGGGCCCTGGATGATATGAGAGTGAAGAGGATACAAACAGTGAGAGAACAAAATAAAAAACACACTGAGAGAACAAACCAAGTAATAAAGGAGCAGCCTGCATTAGCCACTTCAAGCAAACCACTCAAATCTCCCACTAAACTGATGGGAATCAGTTGCTCTCTGGGTAATTTTTTCTTTGTTTGTTTGTTTGTTTGTTTTGTCCTTTAAAAAAACTGTCAATCATATGCCTGACAATGTTGGAGGGAGTGCAATGCTAAAGTGGGAGAATGTGCTAACATCTATTTTTTTATCTTGATCCAAGACATGTATTGAAAATATTCCATATTTCCTGCTGATCTAAAATGAATAAAGTTAGTTAGTTTCTAAATCATTTACAAATAATTCAAGGGGAATGCAGGGGATCACCAAAGTGAAACAAAACTCATAAGAGTAACGAAATTAATGCTGATTGTTGCTGCATCTCACCACAGCAACTTTAGCTTGTCAAAAAGGCTGTATCTACTGTGACGCACGTAATCCCAAGTACAGAAACACCTCTCACCTATAAACAGACCCCTGGGTCCCTTGCCTTATATTGTATTTCATTTATGTAATTTTCCAGGTGAGCCACATTTCAATTTGGGAGCTATTTTGGGTGTGGTAAATATGCAAATACACAACAGCGTAACTAAGTCAACAATGCCCGAGTTGTGAGTATATTGAGCTCTTAGACAGCCTTTAGATGCCTGTGACATGATTTGAGGTGATTTATCAGATTTCATACAGCTCCTTCTGGAGACATAAAAAGGATTCATAAAACTTTGTTCACACGTAATCTCCAAGACCTGTACACAAACAGTGATGGTGGAGATCCCCTTGAAGTGGAACTGGCAACTGATAAGTATTTGTTTGTGCTGAATCCACGGTTCACTTGCTCTAAAAGCTGTGTGGCAGATATAGTTTTCAGGTGACTTTTTGCCTAACGTGTGATCTGACTCAAAGGGTTGGATTGCACAAATAAAAGATGTGCAGATCCCAACACACTCGAAAAGTTTGAAACTTGTGTTCTTTTCTTATTTACTCAAAGGTTAGGTCACATTTTTGTTTGGCGTCATTTAGAAAACCACTATTGTCTGAGTAGCTGATTCCTTGCTTTGTCTTCTTCTTGATAATAATAGTTTGATCAGCCCTGACACCAATCCAGACTGACACAGAACATCCTCAATAGTGATGCAAATATATATTTCTTTTGAATATATGAATGAAGAGAAAAGGGTAAACTTACTAGTCCATGTGCCCACTGCTGTCCTAAACAGGACATTAACAGAGTTTTTCCTGATCCAGCCTGGCCAACAAGAACTGTCACCTTCCCTGCACATCCCTGGAGGAAGGTTTCCAATGTCACTCTGGAATCCGTAGACCCAAAATCTTTATCAGGCTCTGAGTTTGGTGATAAAAAAAATGTTTGGTTTATGTAGTTAAGATTTTAAGTATGCATTTGAAAGATAGTGTACTGTCTGTATGGCCAAGCCCCACCATAGGAGATGCATTGCTTTGATCTTAAGTTGTTGTTTTTTTTACTCTTTCAATGTAAGTTTTTTTCTTTCCTATATATACCATACTGTATATTACAGCATTTTAACTTGAAGATTAGATTTGGTATACAATGGCAGGAAAAGGAAGTCATGCTAACCTGGTGTTCTGCCCCCTTTGTCTGCTGAGCCAGGGGTTTGATCAGGCCTGTCCCTGCCTTTGTTCGATGTCCGTGGGCTGACCCATACATTCTCCAGCTGGACCTCCCTCACCAGGCGTTCACTGATTATCTCCCACCTCCTCTGCAGTAAACTCCCCACTGCAGCAATGTACTGCTCCCAGTGATCTGTGTGTAGAACGTGAAATCACCAACACATTATTTCTAGAGATTAGTTTCTATGCAGACAAAACTGTTCTCCATGAGGAGGTGCAAAGTTGCAATACAAAAAACAAAAACAAAAAAATGCAGCCCTAATTTTAATATGCCGCAACCCACAGAGCCGAATGGTTCCTTATTATTATTATTTTTTCATATTTAACTATAGTCTCAACAGACAAATTGCTGTTCATATGTGAACACACACACACATACACACACACACACACAGTTATTTGAGAACACTGAACATTCAAGAAAAGTCACAGTACAAGAACCCGATTATTTGGTTTAAAAAGATCTGTGTGTGTCTGCCTAATAAAATGACTCAAAACACTTGCAAAGTACTAAAAACGATATCAGATGCTTGGTATTTACTGTTCACACACAGGGAGTTGTCCCTTGGTCATTCCAGTAAGCTGGTTTTGGTTCAGCTCATTAAACACGAGAACTGGTTAAGCCTGGTCATACGATGCCCAGTAAAAGAAGCATAGTTAAGATGCCTGGTTTACTTCCATAATTAACACATGACTGTGGAATGGAGCCATCTTTTGCTTTCGCTTTTAAATTTTACTTTGACTTTTATAGTTATGTCCTGATGTTTGTAGGAAGCAACACTTACTAATAACTCTGTCAAAGAGTTTCATGTCCAGGGATCAAGGACAGTATGTTACGGGGTATGGAAGATGCAAAGATGAACCTAAACAAGACTTTAGGTAAGATGTGTCATGAGAACTGAGATACAATATTTAAAGACGGTCATTCCAATGATAGTCGCTCACTTTTTATTTCAAACACAAACAAGTGCTTTTCTCATCTCTGAGGAAGTTTCACAAATATTAAACCTTTAAAAGTTTCGCATTCCAAAAAGAAACAAAAGATCTTGTGTTATTTTTTATGTGTCGTATTAGCAGTTTTACAGCTACAGTGAAAGAACAACTTTATTTGGTGAAAATGCTTCTATCGCATATAAGAATATTTTTTTTATACATGAGTATATATACTGCAATTGCCAGTACGTTGGCAGTCAGGCTGACTCTGCCACACTGTATCTAGTTTTGGACTTTAACCAGTGAATGGCCTTTGCCAGGTCGGTGTGTAGCTGCAGTGTAACAACGTTGAAGCATTGTGTGTATGCACTACCAATCCGTGGGCGTTTGATAGGCTGCTGCTCTGAAGGCGGCGATGATGACTTCTCATCCGTCACACTGGGGCTGAAATGTTCATAATTATCTGCAGTGCAAAAAAACACAAACAAAGCATACAGTGGATTTAAAAAATACAGGGATTGCTGAAAAATATCCAAAAATACTGCATTTGTTGCATACTATTCTTAGGCTTGCACTTTTGGTTTCTAAATCATCTACAAAAAATTCAAAGGGAATGCCGGGGATTACCAAAGTGAAACAAAACTCATAAGAGTAATGAAATTAATGTTGATTGTTGCTGCATCTCACCACAGCTGTCTTTTACTTTCACTTTTCTACTTAAGTTTGTCAAATAGGCAAATACACAACAGCATAACAAAGTCAACAATGCCTGAGTTTGTTTGGAAAAGACAGCAGCATATGACTTCCTGTATAAAATGTTGCCTTTTAAATCACTCCAGTATAACAAGATGTGCATGAATCAACAGAAAACACCTGCAGCCTGTTTATGTATTTATGCATGCCAGTGCAGCCAGGCACAAACAAAGCATATAATTTTCTTTGCATTTACAAACATATATATATACACACAGAATATATTTTTTCACACTTTCACAGATGGATTGCACAACTGTTAACTGGCTGTGTCTGTGGCGGAGACGCTGGCTCTATGGCATCAGCTGAGCAAACAGCAAACAGAAATTTATACTGTTTACCAAGCAAGCTTAAAGACGGTTTGTTTGTTTTTTGCTTTGTTTCTGTGTTGTTTTGTTTTGTTTTTACTAGAATGTGTATGATCACTTAATATTAATTTTTCCACTCCATACTGTGTTTGCCCACTCCACCTATTCAGCACTGTGCTGAAGTCACAGTTTAATGAGAGCACACTACTTCTATGATTAAACAATAGACGGCTGGCCAGGTGTGGTACCCACAATGTTCAAAAAAACATCAGAGCACGTCATTCAGATGAGTGATTATGCACAGATAGTTTACACATATTCCAAAAGTAAAAAGGACAGCCCATTTTGTTCTGTTCAAAATGTCTACACATACATTTTATTCTGATAAGGCTCTTAATTTGTTTATTGTGAAATAAAGATTGTGTAAATGCAGTGCTAGTGAATTATTTCGGGCAATGTGGGGTTACAATCAATGATGCAGTGGGGGGTGCTTTCCATAACGCTCTTTTGTTTTCACGCCTAGAGAGAAATGAAGCTATGCTCTGTACAAACAGTATACAAGCACAATATGTACCAATAAATATATGTAGGTACTGGGGAACAAGAAGTAAAAAACTACTACTAGTATTACAGGTATGGGACCTACTGAGCAATAATCTGGACGTTTGGACAGGTTGTAATCTAAAGCACTTGTAGCTTGGAGCGAGACAGGAAAAACAGGGGGGAGAGAGATGGGATGACATTCAGCAAAAGCCTGTAGGCTGGAATCAAACCTCTATCTGCTCTATCAGGTGAGCTACAAGGGCCACTGACAGTATTATGGTGTTACACGACAGCAACAAGTAAGTGATATCTAGGGTGGGTAAATTGTCTCCACTGATGGCAGGCCATAAACCAGCATCCAGTAATTAAATTTGCCAGAGAGGTGAACAACAGCTGAGACAGTCTTCAGAGGCCGACAGTACTTATGACCCTACACTGTCCCCTGGACCTTTGCTCCAATGTAAACACAGACTAACCCCATAATTATACACTAACACTGTAGTTTGTCTCTTTTATGGTATTAAGGTAACTTTGAAATAAAATTCCATCAGATTTATTCAGTGATGCAGAGTGCATCACTCCATCTTCCCTGGAACGTCCAGATTTTTGCTCAGTTTTATGCTCATACAGAACCCTGTAACAGTAATAAAATAGGTACCAAGTGGTTGATTAATAATTACAATATAAATTCTCTGTAAGTTCCTCCCAAACGTCTAGATTATTGCTCAGTAGTTTAGACATACCCTGTAATAGCACAATAGGTCCCCAGTAGATTAAAAATACAGAATAATATCTTTGTAAGATCACTAATTGTTACCCCCTTATTCCATAACTTCACATCCTGTTCCCCAGTACGTACATATATGTACATACTATACTGCTCCAATGTTAGTACAACAGATTACACCGTAACTCTAAGGTAATTACACTGTATGTTGCAGCCTGTTCTGAAGTGTTACTTGTCATTTTCTTTAAATCATCCTTTATTATACACACACATTCAGTTTTATTTGACATCATTCCTGCCTTGTATGGACTGTCCTTAAAACACTGAGCTATCTTTTCCCCAAACCTTGTATGAATCTAAACATAATGACATAATGACATAATGACTGCACCGAAGCCACTTAACCACTCAAGCATCATTTTATACTCACTATTTGCATATCCAGCTACTGACATCAGCCTCGACTCCAGGTGCATGGGGATGTTCTCGCACAACATACACATGCTCTGAAGAAAGCTGCGGCAGTCTGCAGCACTGGCCAACCTGAAGTACTCCAACATGGCTTTGATTTGTTCTGTTAGTTCTGCTACAGAAAAGCTAGCCAGAGCCAGGTTGATGTTCCACCTAGCTTCACTGGGCATCATTTGACACAGCTTCATTATGATCGCTGGTGACTGACTGCTAATGATATGGAGCAGTTCTGAGGATTCCTGAGCCAAGACAAGGTTCACATTTTCATCATCAGGGTCAACTTCCTTATCCATGGTCAGACTCCATCAGCTGATAAACAAAAACGAAACACGCATGAAAACAAGCACAAATACATAAACTCACTCACAATCTCATAGACAGTCTTAACTGAGGGAAAAAACCCAACAAAACTTAACTCATGGAGAGCCACCTACATTTCTTATGATTTCAGTTAGTCAGAAAAATGCAAGCCATTGCTTGCAAATTGGATACAGGGAAGCAGATTGTGTCATTTCATGTGCAGGGGTTAAATACAGAGCTCCTCTTTTAAGTTCAAAGTTGCTAGTTTTTTAATGGAACCTCATTAATAGCCTAAAGCTATTTCACCTTCTACAATGAGATAATGGACATATTCAAGAGTCACAAATTACTTATTGGTGCCTGCAGACTCCTGTGCATGTTCTGTGTTAATGTTGCTTGACCTCAGTGCAGCATTTGACACCGCTGACCATTCTATTGTTATAAACTAAAACAGTGGGCAGGTATTACTGGAAATGCTCTGCAATGTTTTGTTTTGTTTTGTTTTGTTTTCATATATAACCAACAGGAAACGTTTTGTCTCTGTTGATTTTCCTCAAGAACTGCTGAGTCAAAACATGGTATACCACAAGGATCAGTTAAGGCACGTGTTCTGTTCAACACTGTACATGCTTCCCCTAGGACAGATAAAACATCATCATAACATCTCTTTTCACAGACACACATATGATACACAGCTGTACCTGTCTTCTAAACCCTCTGACACCAGTAAATTAGTTTATCTTTATAGTTGCCTATATGACATGAAAAGCTGAATGCCCCAAAACTTCTAAAAATGTAACTTTCTCATCTTTGGCCCTGAACTTATCTTAAACCAAATTTAGTCACTCGTCAGCCCCCTCACACCTATCGTGCAAAAATCTGGATGTTATTCTGGACAGTTTTATTTGTATCTGCAGCAGCATGTGAAGACTGTAGTCCAGTCCTGTTTTTACCAGCTGAGGAACATCTCCAAATAGAGGTCACCTCTGTCCTTCAATAACACAGAGAAAATCACACACGCCTTGATTACTGTAATGCCTTGTTCACCTGCTTAAACAATAGAGCAACACATAAGCTCCAAATTACTCAAAATTCAGCAGCTACACTTTTGAACAAAGCTAAACATCTTCACACATCACACCTATTTTGGCTTCCCTGCATTGACTTCAGGTCTCTTCCACTGAGCATCAAATGAGCAGACTCTGTTCACGTCTCAAAACGAACTTTTACAAAATGGCTTTTTCTGACACTTGATAGACTTATCATGTATGGGTTTGTATGTATTTGCAGCCATGTGTGTATATGTAGGTATATGCATGTGCTTATGGTTCATAAATCTTGCTCTCTGTTTTGTATTTTCTTCAGCTCAAAAGGTCTACCAATTAAAACATGCTCACTATCATAAATAGCACTAAAACGTCTCACACACTTGCTCTGGTTGGTTTTAAAAAGACATGTAATCAACTTTCCATTATTGTATAAGCCTATTTCCTTGGGTTTTGTTTTATATTTTGTTAAATCAAGATCGGTATGACTATTGAATAATGTTGTCTATTAAATTAAAACTTCAGTAAACTCAGTAAATTATTAATAATTACGAAACAGGTACCTGAAATAGTTGTGCTTACGTCGACCCGAAATGTCAAGACCCACACCCGTGTTTGCGCA
Source organism: Chaetodon striatus (assembly GCA_029783705.1). NCBI lineage: Eukaryota > Metazoa > Chordata > Actinopteri > Chaetodontiformes > Chaetodontidae > Chaetodon > Chaetodon striatus. Next base: position 8,126 of record JAPZEB010030477.1, read on the forward strand.
GCACTTTTTTAATGTAGATAGCTCGTGCGCACGAGTTATATGTAATCACTTTCTGATCGCCATTAAGCTCAATGCCCTCAGTGTGTCCTCCCAAAAAGCCCGTGGGGACACAAAGCGTGTCCTTCCTTTATGTCTCCAGCCGAGGTCATTTAAGGTAACGAGCATCGGAGCGTGTCGAGTCTTAACCTGCAGGGAGCTCTAGAGAAACAAGGCAGCACTAATCGACTAGGTTCCTAAGTGTTAGTTAACCTAAAGGTTAACTAATACTTATAAAGAAAATAAGCACTCACCAACAACTGCTGTCGTGAACTGCAGATCTCTGCAGCCAGGGTAGCTGTTATTTAAAAACGAAACCAAAGGTAGGAAATTTAGTTTTGGTTTCGTTTTCGCGCAGCAAGTCAGATTCAAATAATAGCGGCAAGGCAGTCACTATGGCCGGAGGCAAACAGGGAGAGGCAGCATGTGTAACTGACTCCACATTTATTGAAGTATTTCACTGAAGAATGTGGGATTCTGGCGGAGGGCGACATTTCGTCACAGCTCTGCCCACATCAAACAAGCACCCGTCTGCTGCCAGACCCTCACTGTGGCTCCGGGTTTCACGAAAGCAAGCGTGTAAACAAGGCTCAGACATGCTCGTGGTCAGGGTCGCACGTGCCATTGCGTGGAGTAATGTGTATGAGTTACGTCCTGCGTTTGAATTAGGTTTCATTTACTATAATGGTAAGTATTACATTCATTTATTACAGCTAGGTGGAAAAAGCCAGTGCTTAATGAGCCCTAGAGTCAGGCACATGTTCAGGCACTGTGCTGGCAGTCTGTGTCTTGTGCTGCCCTGCTGCAGAGCACCAGACCACTCAGGATCCACTGCAGAAAGTGAGGGAGACTCTTGACTTGAGCTATGACTCAAAACGTGCCGCTGTGCAGTTTGACTTTATCCATCCAGAAAACACACAACTGTGGCTGTGATCATTTCAATCAGTCTGAGATTCTGAGAGACAACCAGTTACGATCTGATTATTTGCCATGATCCAGAGAGCTTAGACCTAATGGTACCTGTAGCAATGTACAATTGATATGAAGTGTTTTGATTTATCACAGAAGTGCCCCTGATCTGTGTTCCTTCTGTGATGCTCCATAACAAAAATGGATCGTTACAAATAAATTCCAATGCTAAAAAATGATCTGTAAGTGTTCTCAGGGAGACGGAGCAACGAAGATGCCCCATCATTCTGCTCCTTTCCGCTCATCCCTTGGTGAGCTGCAGTCCCTTTTTATCCTAATTTTTTAGACACAAATAGATCACAGCAAGTGTGGTTGAAGCGTTTCTACACTAAGCTATCTCAATTTGGTAACTAGTCAGCAGGCTGGCTTTTTACAGAAGCTTCAACAACTGTCTTGTGCCTCAAATGTCCCACCCCCACTACACCACCCGACCTCTGACCTCCCAGCCTGTCTTTTCCATCTCAGTACTCTGACACCTATCTAATTTCATTGAGCTGGTGAAATGCAGCACGCAAAATGTTAGGTGAGCTTACAAAAAATGTTAATAAAAAAAAAAAAAAAAAAAACATCAACACATTTATTACAAAAACAAATGATTTACTGACAACTTGCTCTCAGCCCTGACAGACTGCTGTACAAGATGAGCATATACTGCCCATCCCTTTTGTTTTGTTTTTTAACCCCAGTGGGACATCACTGGCAGCTACCACAAGTTTTAATTAGTTAATTAATTAGCTTATTTTGTAACTTAAGACTTTGTCTTAGTTAATTTATTAATTCATATATTTATTTAAAGTCATTATTTCGGTCAAGAATTCAGAAAGCAGTCAATTAATCAATCTGTCTGGTAAGTATAAATGAATAGGAGAGTAAAATTGTAACTTTGACCTTTTCTTTTCAAAGTAACCAAAATAGCATGACTCTAACATCTGACCAAGTGAGGTAAACCCTGGAGTGGGAGGGCTTTGCTATGAGCCATCAATCAGCTTCATGCTCAGCGTAACCGCCTGGGTGGGCAAACCATAACCTGAACATCACATCAAATAATCTTAATCAGTGTTTGATGAGAAACAGGAATAAAAAGAATTGCAGGAGCCAGAAAACATTTAGTAAACATACTATGCAATGAGATCTTAACAGAGACAGATGAAATGTATTTTTACTGGTAGTATTTCACTATTTTGTTTTTCTCTTCTCTGACGGAGCTTCAATAGATTGTACATTTCTGTGAACATTACATTTTGAAAATTATTTTTGGGCATCTGGCTCATTCACAGCATAGACAAACATATATTGAATCAATTACTCATAACTGCATAATGTTCACCAATAAAACACATTTTCTGACATCCAAGGTAAATCTCAAACAGTGCTGTAGCAACATTTTTCTGTTAACACTTACAGTATGTCCTCTAATGTTTGGGCGGTATTGTGTATTGGTTCAAATAGTATTTTTGCTTAATCAATATACAGTCAACCAATCCAGGTCGCACTTTGTACCCTCCCACTATTTGATGACAGGAACACAATGTAACCTCACACAGCAACTTTTAAAACTACTTGAATTACATGATGGAGAGAGACAGAGACAGACAGAGGGCCCCTAACAAATGTGGCTCACAGAGAAATAACAAGTGTTCCTCATTGCACCCCAAGTTAGCAGACAACTGGCTCACTCTGACCGCTAAATACAACGCCTTCTGTAATATAGACTGAGGGTCCTTTAAAAAGACATTATAGAGCTTGTAAAGCAATGACATCTCAGGAGACGCTGAAATTCCTGTAAAATTATGCTAAGTTAGTTTAGAAGGCATTCATAAACGTGCAATGTATAAAGATAATTACATTCACTAAATGCTTACTTTTTGATTTCAAATATAACATAGGAAGTTATTTCTCTGTATGTTTGCATGTCCACAATAAAGATCTCCATAACAATACAATTTATGTGACAAAAATATTCTGATTATTCAGAAGAAATTTCTCAAGAATTTTTTTCATTGAGCTCAATACGGTTTCTTAGTTTGTTTGCTAAACTTTTGGGTTGTGTCTGAGCAATGTAAGGATGAATAATGAATTGATTAGTTGAACTGATTAATTATTAATTAACTATTGATTGGAAAATTGATTGTAACATTGTGTCATGTCAAAACAAGCACCAAAACAACCATGTCTCTAATCTGTTTCAAAAAAAACAAAACCATCCCCTCATCTCTGCTAACCTGAGCACAAGCAAGTTTAGACTATAATGTCAACTGTCATCTATCTCTCATGTATTTGCTGTCTGGCAGTCTGATTTCAAATTTTAAATGCCTACAATAAATTGAAAATTTCAAACATAGTCTCAAGTTGAAGAATGTCAATCAATCAATTATCAAACATCTTAAAGGTGAGTTATTAAGAGTTATAATATAACTGATCTCTATTGTAATCATTTTTATCATTTAAAAAAAAAAATATATGTATAT
>JAPZEB010030695.1:0-24462 GCA_029783705.1 Chaetodon striatus
TGACAGTTTCGTGCCAACGTTTGGGCGAGTCTGCCACCATTAAATGGTGTCTATTATTGTTGCTTCTGTTCTGTAGTGCCTCATCTTTCACTTCTACAGTGACCTCCTTCTTCATTCCCCTTTAAAAGACTTGTAGCATAAGATGAGGCATCAAGGTAGCAAAATCAGCACAGATCAGTGACAATACAAGGGGATAATTGTGCCAAAATCACAGCCATCAGGTCTCACTTGCCACTCAGAACTCCATACATCTTGCTTAAATCCTCTCTATCTACCATACTCAGTCTGTGGTGCCCTTAATCTCTATTGCACCCACCAACACTGCACTGCACTAGCTTTGCAGCTCCTGGCTCCTCGCCTCTCCTTTGCTTCTCACCGCTCAGCGCACTGACCCCCACAAATCCATTGAAAAACCCCCACGCACTGAGCGTTAAGATGATTTTTTTTTAACGTACTCTCCAATCATTCTTTCATGGGAACAAGACAGGAAAATAATGCAGAATCTTGGGGAAAGAAGGAGAACAGAGAGTGGGAAAAGTGTGATAAGTAGGCCAGTAAGCTTGGATTGAAAATGATAGATTATGAAGCGCTCTCTTGCAATTGCATCATGTTGAGGTTTCAGATATTACAGAATGTTATCACTTTGAATTCAGCTGCTTATGAAATCTTTTTTTTCTGACAAGCAATCCAGGCCGGGGTGAAGCCCCGAACAAAATGAATGCTTGTTTACATTATTGAGTGTCTTGTGAAACTCACGTGTGTAATGTACAGAAGCATCTCTTCTAAATGGTTGAATCTGACTCCACATTGCAGAGTGGAGGGCAGCCAGAGATGGATGATTGTTGGCACAGTGCAGATTGAGGACTCTGCCACTGTTTGGACATTCCATCTCCATCCATCCAGGATATTTTGGCTACTTCAGCAGATTTGGTGCCCATTCAATGCTGTTGGACTTGTGTGGCATCAACAGAAGTTGGCAAGGTCAGCTGGTTCAGGCGCCAAGTGGCAATGAGCTCCAGAGACAAAGGCAAACATAACATCTTTCCAAGAGACAATCGTTGAAAGAACAATTCCAGTTATTTCTGGGCCTCATTATGCTGCTTTCTATCATCACGCTGATCGGTTGTGAGAAAAACGTCCCCACTGTACACCTGCTTACCTTTTCATAAAAAGTGGAATTCAAACATTCAGTGGTTGTTCATTAAAACTGCACATGCAATTAGGCTTTATTATGATATGCTAAATGCTAAATGTCTTAGACTCTGTCTGGTATGATCGCATAGCAGTTTGACAACATTACAAAACATTTACAGCCTAAAGGATCCTAAGTGCTACATCATAGACAACTGGACTTGCTTGAGTTTCTTTAAGACTTTTAACCTTTCATCCAAGAGGCCTCTTCAGCTCTAATGGACCGGTGCAGAGGCGCAGGCTTTAAACGCTGTGTGGGTGTGAACCCTTACAGAGTCGTTAGTGAGTCGTTGATCCACCCGGCCATCATGTGTGTCATTAGTGTAATATGCGTCCAGGTGTAAATGGATGTTAAGCCGTCTGGGGAGGGATCCCAAGACTGCATTTTAGGTGGGTAGTAAGTGGTGTCATAGGCCACCTTTTCTGTTTAACGATAGTTGTTTCAGTTTGACGTAGATGGGCTCCTTCACGCTTCTTTCTAACCATCTGTCTTCTCTGGTTGAGATGTGTACATTGCTGTCCTCGAAGGAGTGCCCCTTCTCCTTTGGGAATTGACTTTCCTGTGCTGTGCCATGCGTGGTTGTGTTGTATCCCCGATGTACAAATCTATGCATCTGAAACTCAGAGCTCACATGTGACCTCAGCGACTCTGTAAGGTTACACACCCACACAGGGTTTAAAGCCTGCGACTCTGCACCAGTCCGTTGGAACTGAACATGAGAGGTGAAACGTCTTTGAGAAAGTCAAGCAGGTCCAGTTGCCTACAATATAGCAGTTAGAATTCCCATCGCCTGGATGGGTGAGAATCTTCACTAACGAAGCCTAAAGTCCTTTGCACATCAGAAATTAAACAAATAAAATGAAACAAAATTACAAAATATTTGTAAGCAATTTTTTTTACCTTTCACTCCAAGGCTGACACAAATATTCCCGTTCTGTGTATTCAACCAAAAATTAAATATTTGCACCGTGACAGGATCATCAGTTTATCATTTTTTAGGGCTGCCCTTTAAAAGTCGGAGATTTCATCCATGGGAGACCCCTGAGTTGACTGAGACTGCTTCAAGTCAAGCAGTTGCTTTTATTTATTTATTTTGTCCTGCTCGTCAGTGTGCTGTGCTGTGTATTAACGGGGTCGTTTTTGTCCCCAGATTTTGCTGCAGAGTGAGCGCTCTTGACTTTCACGATAAAATTTACAACTGAATTTTTATTTATGTGTATTTACAGCTTGCAACAACTTTAAGCGGCACAGTCTCTGGCTTTGTTTGATATCTAGTGTGGGCAGAAAATGCTGCTGCGCGTTTCCGATCTGTCCATAGCTCAGTTAGCTTGTCTACTACATTGACTGAATGGCGCTGTCACACTGGACGTCCTGCTGAGCTCATCCTTACTTTAAACTGTATATGGAATAAACAAAACCACAAAAGACAAAAAACAGGAATAGTTGAATATTAGTATTGAACATTCAAATCTGATTCGACTTTCGTAGTTAGTTGGGTGCGACCCTTTGGTTGACTGGCATGTTATTCCAAGTGTGCAATGCTGTGTTGAAAAGTAAATTTGTGGTTGCATTTCCATGGGGGTTTGTGTAACAACTAAATGCTGAGCTTCATCGAAGTGGATTTCATTATTCATGACTGGACTGACCAGAGTCCAGATTTGTTTTTCATATGTAAGGGATTGTGATGTATGGCATTAAACACAAGGCTTAGTGGTCAGTTTATGATTTCAAGGCTCTGGGGCTGGATTTCTCAAGGAGTGACAATGAGTTCATATGTATTCATTTCAATGACTACATGCAATATCTACAGCCTAGGCACTGGAAATCACTGGTTTTCTATATGTTACCATGACAACAAATATATTTACCCCTCTTTTGTCAGCTAGTCACGATTACAAGCAAGTTCAGCTGCTACATCCCATGTTCTTTGTTGTATTTATAAACACTGTTTAGCGAGATTTATATCCATATTGTTGTGTGATGGTATGAATAGAAATATAATTGGCTGGTTTGTTTACAGTTTTCCATTATTGACATGTTTTTCAGTTCAGCTTATATTTTACTCCGAGTACAATTAAATAGACCATACTCCAGTTTCTCTTATGTTATCTATTCAATCCAAAGGTTGACAGAAACATAACTATACAGATTGGCTAAATTAAATTTCTTCCTTTGACGTGTAACATAAATCTAAACAAGGGCCTGATCACCAAGTGCTATGATTGTAATTGATTATTTTTCACAGTAAGTCACATCAGATTAGATTTATCACACTGACTTGCTTAAAATTTGTTCAGTGAAGTCTAAACATTAAATTGCAAAGCTTTTAAATTCTTAATTTAATGCCGTTGCTATAGCCAAGTGGAAAAATTGCATGCTTCCCTATGAAAAAGGAAGTTGTTGAAAATTGATTTTGCATTCTACAAGCGTCCAGGCCTTGAGACAACTACATGTTCATGTTGAGTCACAGTAATAGCGGTAACTATGTGCAACAGGAAGTTAGCCCTATGTGACATTTACATTGTGCGATCTAGACTTGGCATACAGCAACATAATGTGTTATTAGTGTCAAGAACAAACTGGAGATGGACTCACAAAGCAGACTCACAGACTGGGATAAAAGTTCAAGGTCTTCAGTCGGGCTCAGGTTGGTACACGGGTGATCAGACTCAAAAGGAACACCTGGGAAATGCTGGAAGTCTTGCTCAAAAGTAAAGATAATCTGGCAACAAAGGAAGGATAGACAGGGACTTAAATACACTAAGGAAAGGGAGACAGTGACACACAGGTGAAACACATTGGGCGGGGCAAGTTATCACAAAGGAGGGAAACTTGACAGAACGTGGGATCTGAAATAAGACGAAACAATGGTTACCAAAAATAAAACAGGAAACACAGGGATGACAAATGAACATGAACGTAGGCAGCTTGATGGGTCATGACAATTAGTGTGTATTCTCTTGTACATAGTGGTCACAATAAGTGGTATTTAACTCCTTGCAGTGTGCAATATTCAAGAAATGAATTGTGTTGAACAACATGCCGAAACAAAACAACAGCCACCACTCCCCGTGATGCGCACAAATTGCTCTGGCCATAATAGCTGCTTGCATTTTTCTCATTTATTACTCACTTACCAATGTTTGATAATGGCATGACTCTTCCATTCTCCAACAACCAGGCTAATAATTGACACAAATCGCTAACATAAAATTTCTGTCAGCATTTGACTCAGTCCAGGTACGTTATAAAATAAAAGATAAATAAATAAAACAATAAAAAACATTAGAGAATTCACACAACAAACTAAACCTGGGGCACTTTGGAAGACAAATCCCCAGACCCTCTTCCATATAGCTCAGTATTTTTCCTATAAATGTTTTATCACAAAGCAAATCCACAAAGCATGACGGAGAGTACCTTCTGTTCCCTCACACTTACAACACCTACTGTCATCAGTTTGCCCCATTCTTTTTCATTTTACAGGCATATAGTAAACTCTACCTTATATACGATACATTTCCCCCGTGTCTCTCTAATGTATTTACCTCTATTGGAGAGATGTATGAGCCCATGTTTCTTTATGTATGTCTTCTTCCAAGTCCCTTTGCCACATTAACCTTAAATTCTCAAATTCTCACAGTTGCATTTTACCACACAGCACTGTATTATTATTTCCCCGCAGAATAAGCTTCAACAGCATCCATTTATCTAAGTTTTGTTGTGGGATTTTAACATTTTGTGAGTATGAGGACAAGACTCAAGGAATCAAATTCTGAGGATTTTAAACATTCTAAAATTCACGCTGTTAACATTCAGTGCAACTGTGTCCTATTATTTTTTATTTTTTCTTCTACCTCAGATATTACTAAGCCACTTGAGATGATGAATTGTATTCATCCCAGAAATAGGTTGTAAATTTGAACTTCATGTCCAGGCTGTTCAAAAACGAAAAATAACGCACCCAAAATTGTACATATCCCGTGGCTGTGTCCGAAATCACACCCTAGTCATCACATAGTCCACTGTATAATGCTGTTTGCCATTTTGTAGTGCTGTCCGAATGTATTGTGGGAATTATTATACCCTATAAAGTGGAGTCAAAGTATCCCACAATGCACCATGAAAGGTATTGTACAACCGATGGTCACTAACCACGCAATATATCCCATCTTGTGTTGTGCCAAAGAAACAAAACGAGAGGAGACAAAGCAACTCGATAACAACCTGCTGTACATGTTTCACTTGTTGAAGTTTGTATTGTCAGTTTCTGTGCCATGTAATAAACTGTCAATTTGATGTGTAGTCTTTAGTCCTCAAAGAGATGAAACTATATCGGCCGTCGATCTTCTCTAGTGCGTCACAGTTACTGTACAGGTTAGGGCTAATAATGCTAACTAATGTTAGCGAGCTGGATCGCTACTAGCTCTAATTTGTGCCGTAATGGCGTAATGCATAACATTATATATTAAATCCACAAATAATAACATGACTGACAGGTAAAACAAAGGTTAAATGGAAATTGACTTACATTAGCAAGACAGGTTGTCACGCTGCTCTCTGTTCTTGTCTGTCTGCCAGTGTAATGTTATTAATAGGCCTATGTTTAATGTGAGCAGAGCAGCTGAAAAGCACTTTGTAACGTTATTTATTCATTTTGGGAAAACACGCTGAGTATAGTTCCACGTGTTTAATCACAAATATGCATGTCAGTATTTGTTATGGATGGTTCACCAGCGGCATGTTTTAAGTGTGCACTGTATGTTAGGGATTACGTGCGTTTGCATCGTAGGTTTTCCTTCATGTGCTTTGGTTTTATGGTGTCACTACCTTGCTAATTGTGCTTGTGTGCTGTTGTTCTTGGTTATGTGCTTTGTTGCAGTGTGCTTTGGTCTATGTTGTGTTTTATGTTGTAGTTTTGTATAGTACGTCCTTAATGTTTTTGGTTATATGGCTATGTCATTGTTTTATTAGTAGTGCCTATGTCTTGTGTTTTTGCTTATGTGCCTTGCTCCGTGCGTATGTGCCCTTCTATGGACACGCCATCAATCTGCTTTTATCTGTGCTTATGTGCTTCTGTTTGTTATTTTAATGTCTTTCTCTTAAGTACACATATACCATCAACCTGCCGGGGCCTGCAGATGAAAAGTTTGTATGGCTAAATCTGGCACATTTATGTGACTTAATAAAACAAACACAAAACATAAAAAAACATTGTTAACGGCGTAAAAAAAATGACCTGAGTAGTGACCAAGTGTTTTTTCATGTTGCAGATGTGCTCACTTATAGTCCTTTACATAGAACTCCCTACATAGTGAGTAGAGCGTAGTGAATGAGTGAATGGTTTTGGACACTCCTGTGGTGGTCTTGTAAGGAGGCAGGTTGGGGTGGTGGATGGGTCACGAAAACCTGGACTTTCCCCTTGAGTCGCGTGTTGGGAAACATATAAACTTTGAGTCATTTTAAAGTATGCCCTTGCCATGTTTCTTTTGCTATTCCTATGCTCAGTAACTTGCTTAAACCTAAAGACAGCCAGCCATGTTTCCTTCCCTAAACCTAACCACTGTAACTTTACATTAACTGTGCAAATGTAACGTCAGGTGTGGAGCACTAATTCATTGGATATCATATTAACTGTTGTGCTTGCATTTTTCGTAGGCTATCATACAAAGCATTTTTTGAGAATACTTTGTCTTGGCATGTCTAGAGTGCAACTCATTTGCGTATAAAGAGAAGTAAGACAGACCGAGTTGAGATTTATATTTGAATTAAAATGGTTACAGTCTTACAGATTCTGCATTACACTGCTCTGTAAAGAGAAAAAGGAGAGAAGAAAAGACGAAAAATCTTACTAATCCTTCAGGATATTTCCGAGCATTCAGGTACAAAGGCGTCAGTGTTTCACTCTATCGAGCTGAATTTGGCTCCTGACGACCCTGAAGTTGCATTTTAAAGCTGGGAACGGCTTACTCTGCCTCTTCGTGCTGTCACATCTCGTTGAAGTCAGTTTTGACACCAACTTTTCACTCCAACTACATCATTGCACCAAACATCTTGTATTACATCACCTTTACCACATGATTTCACATAACTGCCTGCCGATCACAATTCGGTAGCTTCTTTTGGAGCCGTTTTGCAGTGTTTATTTCTATTTTCCTTCAAATGGCACATTGAATTGTCTCGTCGAGGCTGGCTGTTCGACTGTGCTGCTTTCCTGAGGAGCAGTCGTGACAGCTTTATGTGTGTGTGTGTGTGTGAGATGGAGAGAGACAAAGAGGGGGAGGTGTGTGGGGGGGGGGAGCAACATACTAGGAGACAATCTTTTTCCTCCATTAGGGGATGGCATTCAAGTCAGCCAGCAGGAATGCCCCCTTTCTTTCTTCCTTTCTTTCTCGGGATCCATCTCTAATCAGGAAAAGGAATTTGCAGCCCCTTTTGGTAACACCTTTTTCACTATGCCCTCATTACTGTGTTGTTTTTGCACCTGCACTTCCTGATATCCTTGTTAATCAAACAGTACAGAGACAAAATACATTGATCCCTGTGCAAACAGAGTTCAAAGTGAAAAACATTGTCAACTTCCTGTAAAATTGCGTTACTGTTGAGTTTAACCGTATATTCCGCAGAAACAGAAGCAAACCAGACATTAATTTATATGAAAATGTCACATGTTGCTTTAAAGTCAGCACCCCAAAGTTCTCTCCCTGAGAAATATTAATGCCTGTTCTATCTGATCAGTATGTGAAAATGTGAAGTCAGCAACTGGCTTTTGAAAATACCTATTTAATTTGCTGGTGTACTAAGCTGCAGAGTGCCTGCGCGTGTTTGTGTATAAGGAAAAAAGGCGTGTGTGTGCGCACGCTGAGGAATAGAGTGGAGTGACATGAGCGGGTACAGGGGGTATTTGATAAAGCCAGAGTTGCTGAAGGAAGTGGCACTTCGCTGTGATGAAGGAGATGAAAGCCAAAGGCACGTTAATTATGCATCTGTCTCCAATGGATAACACTCAGAGGAGACATGTCCTGATTCATTTGGCAGATTATTCTTCACTTCTGCTCGGGGATTTCAAGGAGATGATTTATTGATCTTGCTCCAACTGTGTCCTGTTGTTATTGCTGAATTCTGATGTGCCTCTGATTATGGACTGCCTCGGCTTCATAAGTGAGTGCAGCTGGAGAGAGAAGTATGCACTGTAGGACACCAGCAATGCCTGTTTTTTTTTCCTCATTGTATTTCCTCCGAAAGTGTTCTTCATGTAATCTTCTGATATTACGTGCAGATGGCAAAGATAAGCCCTAACACCCTTTTTTTTTTCCCTTTTAACTTGTCTTTGCTTGTTTTTGTGTTACTTCAGTTGTCTCAGCATCACTGGCAATAATGTGTCATGAAACAAAACACTCAAAACTCTATTAGGCTACTTAGGCAATGTTTGTCTTCTTGAAAGAACATCAAACATCCTACTGACAGACAGTGTTGTAAATCCAAAACCCATAAACCACAGCTCAACAGTGTCTTTTTGTGTTGCTGGAAAGCTTTCTTGTTTTCAAGCTCAGGGAGCAATGTGCCTTGTAGGAACAATCGTTCATGTTTAACTGATAGCTGTGAACATGTATTTGACAAATATTGTGGATCATCCCGAACAGCACGAGGAGAAAAAAAAAAACTCATTGGTGCTTTTACTACCACTGATCTAAGCAGAAAACAATCTGGAGCAGGGGGAGTATAAAAATGATCTATGATGATGCAAAGGAAAAGGGCTGTAAAGTGATAAGCGATGATATTTTCCCTTAATGGTGTTCAGAAAAGATTAAGGTGAAGCAAAGTAAAAAACCTTGAAAATGATCAAGATATGGCGATGTTTGCCAGGTTTTATCTTCAGCAAGCAAAGTGTCCAATGCATATTCATTAAAAGACCTTTCTTTCATTCTCACGTGTTTGTACAACAAAGCTGTTTGCCAACAGTAGAATTTCTATCTCACTTTTTTATGTAGAAAACATTTAAATCCTCCTCTGACACATGTTTTTAGGGGTTCAAGCCTGAAGGGCAGAAACCCGATTGTTTTCCTGCTGATTTAGTATTCTTAATGATCCTCTTCTTTTTTTTCTTCTCCTGTGAGATGGTACATCGTAGAGACATGAAATTTTCACCAAAGATCAAAAGCTTGGTGCAAATGCTGCTCAGCAAATATGACCCTAGTTGACCCACCGGGGGCGCTATAATTACAGGTTAAAATTTTGAACTTTGTAAAGTAATAACGAGTATGCCAGGTCAACTGGCAACTTAAACATTTTCAAAACTAAAGCATTTTGCTCTGACCAGATCCTGTGCTACAATGCCAGTTCAACTGACCCAGGATATCTTTTCATAATCTGGCTTGACTAACCCTAACATTAGCCATCTGGATAACCGGTACTACAAAGCTGGTTATCAAGTAGTTCAGTCCGCTCTAGGTTTTCCTATCCATCCACAAGCGCGTTCATGTGAAAGTGGCGGGGGTGTTAATGACAAGCGACATAATCAGAACCGTGAATAAAGGAGGCTGCTTCACATCTCAGAAATGAAACTGTACCGAACGTGTCTGTGACTGCGAGACAGTAAAATGTAAAGATGTGGGATGTAAACGATACTCTAGTCTTATGACACAAAATGTAGACACCTTGAAAACTATCTAAAAGTCCTATATCTATATGTGACATTAGTATTGAGCATTTTTTTTTACTTCTCTGAATCTGTAACATGAAACACTTTTAAGTAATGTCAAACTTTGCTTCAGAAGTAAAGGATGGAAAAGAAGCCTAGTTAATGACTGATGAGATCTCTCTAACCGAAATGTTGCATTTATAATAACAGGAGCTAATTGACAGTGTGTGGATTATTTCACTAATGAAATATATTTTTGTTCTAGTTCTTATCACATACAGTAGGTGTTTCATTATTTTGAGCTGCAGTGATGGAATCAGAGTGTAAAATAGCAGCTAAAACCATGTGTTAAGTGCCATAAACCATCTCTCTGTTTGTTAGAAGCTCTGTTTTAAAAGCAGTGGAAATAGATCCCTGGAACGTAGAAATTATTCTGCTAACCTCTAACAATATATAGGCTACTCTTTTTTACCTGAGACTCCAGACTTTCGTCCATGGATGCTTGTCGTCAGTGATCTGATTGGTCAGAGGTCGGGGTGTTGACAGGCTGTGATCCGATACTCTGAGGTTTACCTGCTCCGGAGCTGTGCAGCATAAGTTACCATGGCGATTTATCCTGATAAAAAGAGAACCAGCTTTGTAGTACTGCAAACCCAGAGTTAACCCTGTAGTTACCTTGATAACTCCCAATCCTGCTTTGTAGTACAGGCCTCTGATCCTGTAAGAAAACAAAGAAACAAACAAAAAAATCCTAACTTCTGGAAGCCATGAATGACTCGGCTGAGACCAACAATCACGTGGTAAAAATTCAGTTAAACTTGGACTGCAGACTGTTTAAACAGAGCAGACAGATGAGGACAAGAGATGTTGTAAGTTGAGATGGTAAAAATGTAAAAAGCAAATGTAAACTGCAGTGTAGCAAAGTAAAATTTTTTAAAATGCAGTGGCATGTTGTGCCAAATGTACATACACAATAAGACTAATAGCGTATAAAATTTTATAGCCCCCTGGCCCTTAGCTCTCTGAAAGCGTGGCCTCCTGAACAATACAGTTGAATAGCCCTGTCCTACACAGTAAGTCCAATTAATATGAAACTTGGTACAGATATCCATCTAGGCCTATTTAAACTCCATAAATTTGTCCATGAGAATGACTAAGGTCTGCAGAAAAACACATTTTTTACGTCTTCTCCTGAACTGAAGGTGGACCAAGATGATTAAAAGTTGCATAAAACTTGTTGATATCTAATTGCATTTTGAAGATTTTGACCTATGAGCCTAAGAGGGGTGTGGCTCAGCCAATCAGCAGACCTAATTCCACAACCTGCCGGTCTTTCATCATGAAACCCGCAGTATATGTCCACATAACATACCCCAAGAGTTCAATTAAAAAGAAGCACAGCAAATGCAAAAAATGGGCTTGGTAGAATGTAAATCAAAATATAAATCAAAAATGGTTTGTCCAATCATTATAAAATTTACATGATTTTAGATAGCGTCATGCCATGTGTGTAAATTTTAAAATTGCTTAATAGGTGCCACAAGCTTCAAACAAGTGCATTGGCCTGCTGCAAATTTAGGCCATAAGTTCAATGACAGTTTGTCCAAACATCACCAAAACTCAGTGGATAATTTTTATTCAGCTGTTGAAACATGTCACCAAAAATGCTTTCCCTGCTGACCAATATAGGGTAATGACATTCCTGAGAGAGGGCACAGCTTGGCATAGATTTGGTTGTCAGTGAATGAACATCTTTTGGATCATCATTAAACCTGATAATTATCTCCAGCACAGGTGTCAGAAACTGCCCAAATTCCTGCCTTGACTTTTTATGAATGGTGTAAGATAGAAATGTATTTTACTTAATGGTCATGGTCTGTCATTTAAGTGTGGTTATATTCAGCAGGAACTGGGATAAATGGCTTCTTGATAACTATTAGCCCATTTATTTAGAAATTTTGAAATTACAGTTCAGGCTGCCAAATCTAGATAAAGGCCTTGATGAATGACAAAATGTGCTGACCTGCTGAGCTCGCTTCATTAAATAAAAATCAGGGCTCAAACAATTCTCTTAGATTCTCCTCGGTTTTGGTGGGTAATATGACTAAGTAGTTTTAGATACATAACTAGTGTAGCAATTCGTGTGTCTCAAAAGCCTGATATATTTTATTCCTCTGTCCCATCGAGCTCCATTTATGTCTACAAACTATTAAACACACTCCAATGTGCCACGCTGTTGCACTGGATGACATGTTCCTTCGTTACCATGAACACACACCACTGTAGTTTATTTTGACTCAGTCCCACACACACCGTCCTGCTGCCCCAAATACTCACTAGAGCACCAAATGTGGATTAATCCACCGCTGAAAATAGTCCCTAACAAATGCTCCGTTTCCTCCTGTTTGAGTAACATGTCCTGAGTCATTTTGGAAATTACTAAGCGTTTTTCTTGATGAAATTATGTATTTGTGAGCTGTTTTTAAAGATGTTAAAATGAATCATAGGTTGTGCAGACGGACTCAGATGACCTACTGAAGCTTGAATTTTAACTGTTGTGCAGAGTAAATCCTTGTGTGGTGATTAAAAACGATAAAGCCCTAAAAATAAATGTAAATACTTGACAGATGTTTACTTGATCTATTTAGTAGCAATACAGACAACAAGTATGGTTAATATGTGCCATTTATCACTGCTAGATCAGATTTATGAATACATTGGAAAAATACAACTTTACTTTATTAGAATAACTGAAAGCCATGCTGCTGTCTACACCCCACATGATAGACAGAGTTTTAGTGTGTACCTGCTGCCGCATTTTTTGCACTCGATGCATGTGTACTGTGTCTTCCTGTCCTTGGGTCCACAGACATCACAGCCCTTTTTCTTGTTGCTACTGGCTGCAAACAAGATAGATGAAAGAATTTCAGAAATTTTACCAACAAACAAACAATCACAGAACAAAAGAAAGAGATGTGACATGCAACTGTGCGTATGATCTCCACAAGGAATCGAGGGTTACGTCCTCACCAGTCTATAAAATAGGGAAATTTGACCCCCTCAGAAATTGTCATCCATCCATACAGGTTCAAACTCATGTGTTTAATGATACTGGGTCAGCATTTTGTGAGCCCGTTGGGGTACTACAGCGTGACTCAGGACACACATTTGTTTAGGCTTTATAAGAAGTAACACATTTTTGGACCACGCTGATTGCTGGTCACACAGCTGATTGATTGATTGATTGATTGAAGCAGACTAAAGGCCCTTACAAACCAAGCTGATGGTCAGCCTTCGATCAGTGTTGGGCCATCTGTGAGCATCTGTTGCCCTAGTCGGTGCACTATATTCCACACTGTTGACCCTTGTTGGCTCCTGTTGGCTATTTTTGGCTGATTCAGCATGTGGAATCGGCGTAGGTGATGGCTGAGCCTGTTGGTGAATGAAATCACTCTGATCTGCAGTTCAGCTTTGTGCATAAGTAGAGAAACGGAAGTGAGGAAAGTAAACAAAGAGCTGAAGTCAAGAGAGTGAGAACAATTTACATAAAGTAAGATTATTTTTCTGTAGCCATTGAATCCTTTAGCAGAAATGTTTCGTGACAGTTTGTGTCAATGTTCTGTGGCGCATGGAAAATACGCTCTGTTTTTTCTTTGGATTGTGTTGTTAACGTGCTAACAGGCTAACAAGCTGTTTTCCTTTTTGAGTGGCGAATACAGACTACCACTGTCTGTTGGTGTGGAGAGTTACTTCCTCTCATGCAGGCACATAATGTATGTGCTGCTTGGCTGTTGGCTGAAGTCTTTGCAGTGTGTTCATGTGCAACTTTTTGGCCAAGACACTGTAATGTCAGGCAACACAGCAGGGAGCCTTCAACGCCACTAGTTCTCTGAAGTTGGTTTGGTGTGTCTGGGCCTTAACAGCGTAGTGCAGTGAAAGAGGGAGACAAAGAGTCAAGCTTTTCCTCACAGCGCCAAAGTGTCTGAATTAACAAACAGTCAAATCTTCAGCGGTGGAAGGTGACCTCTGTAGACTTCTACAGGCTACTTTGTTTAGATATATTTAAATATATTACACACTCAGAGACACCCCAAATGTAGCAAAAGAAGAATAAAATACGTCAATACAAGCAGAGGGCAGAGTGTTTGCATATAAAAACACCCCCACACACTTCTAGTGGGTCATAAGTACTTTTTTACGAGTATATACATTTCTTTTTAGGATAATCCTTCATCATAAACCTTTAACATATGGCATCAATACATATGGAACTGGGGCTGATATTCTTTTAATGACGCTGATTCTCTTGTCACTTTAATGTTGCTGGACTGCAGTCATTGCCTCTCCTGTTTTCAGATTCATCTTCCATCCCTTTCTCCTTCAATTTGGCTCCGTCAGAGTACAGCTGTCAGTGCATCCATTCGTGCTGTATGATTGATGACTGTCTGTACTTTGATGACAGGGCATAAGGATAATACTTTTTCCATCTACTGCAGCATAATTAGCTAACAGTGGGTGAAAGTTTTCTCGGTGTATGAGAAAAAAAAGCACAACTGTAGTTATTTTAGCTTCAACAATTTCCTCATCATTTACCCTGTCTCTGCTGACAGTGATCTCTCTACTCCTCGGTGGCACCATAAAAGGATGTAAAATTGTGAAATGACATTACAGGACATCTGTTAATTATCAAAGTCAAAGGTGAGGATTATTCCTGGAGTTATTATAGAGCTACTAGCTTACTGTGAAATGAAATGACACCTCCTTGGCACCAGCCACTAGACGCCCCTTCAGAACTGTACTAAAAATGCTGGTGAACATTTGTGGTAAACCTCACCCAGCCTGCACAGCTGTCTGAAAAACCGCTTAATACCAAAGACAAGTCTGTGGTCTGAATACCAACATGCATGGACTTATCTCGGCTCAGGATTGCAGCCTTACTGAATTCATGTCGTGCTGTCGTCTCAGAAGTGTAGGTTCTACAACAAAAGATTTGAGATGACATTCCTGGAAACACACTGCCCACATCAAATCTTCAGGACCCTCTTTGACAACACCGACTGCGAGAGAGGCTAGGCATTTATATAAACAGCTGACTTAAAATCTGATTCTAGGGCAGAGATATTTTCCCTTCATCTCCCGCATCAATATGTATCATACACCTTATGCTTGTAGACAACCTCTTCTTTCACAGTGTTCTGCAGAGAAGCACTTTCTTTGACACCCTGTGCTGTCTGAGTTCTGGTTCACTAAACATACCCACAGGCGTGAAAAACCAGTAGTATCTGTGAAATATGCAATACCTAATTAGCATAATAATTTCATTGGCTCTCACCGACGGCACAAATCAGAACAGGGCGACTGTAATCTCGCCCTGTCACGGCAATCACCGCCACAGTAAGTTTCTGATCAATTCTTATTAACAGGCTGCAGATTTTTCTCGACTGTTTGCAGTCACAGTTGTGATTTATGACCAACCTCTGCTGTGTTTTCGCTTTCTGCCTGAGCTGTTATTTGGCTGTTATTAGGTGTGAAATTCATGATGGAATACCTCTGAAGACTTTCAGTCCCCATAAAGCAACTGGCTCAGAAAAGTTGGGAAGAGCTGTTGGAGTGGAATTAACACGAAACAGCAACTTGACTCTGCTGCATGCCTGGGCATCGTTTCATATTGTATTGAAGAGCAGTTCTGAGGTTGGCAACCCCAAATAATTTGCATGTTTGAGGTAGATGAAGAAGGCATATATTCTTCAGAAAAAAATCCACTGTGTACTTAAACATTTGCACCCCTTATTAAAAACTGGAAAATTAGAGCATTACATCACATAAAGGGAGATGGGGCGTGCAAGGTCAACGGCAACAATAATAAAGACGCATTCTTTTTCCAGCGATGATACCAATTAGGATGAAAATATGTACTCATAAACATTTAATGAACCACAGCCTTTTAAATGTAGCCCTGTTAGGCTTCTAAAATACAGAGAGCAGGCACGCCTGAGAAAAAAAGAACAGCGCGAGGCCAGAGACAGAGTTGTGCTGTGAGGAGAAGCCGCGGTGAACTAGACAGGTGTCTTGGTGAGTGAATGTTACCTGGTACTTCATCATGAAATTGTCAGGTCTTAGGAGCGGCGACTTACCATGCACGTTTCACTTTACCTTCAAGCTGGATTTGTGCTGCTCTGTGACAAACTAGTGCCAGTCAAAGCAAAGGGAGCTGCTGACAACTCAACTGAAGCAGAAGCTGTTTGAATTTCCTGGATGGCACCAACAAGGCTTTAGCGTTTCATCCCAACCTAAACATCCGAATAAATGTTGACACTGTAGCTTTCTGCAAAGCATGCATACATATAATTAGTATATTATTATGTTGTGGGTATTAAATGCTTCAACAACACTGTGCTTAATGTGTGGTTAGGTTTAGACACCAAAACCAATTGATTATGAATAAGAAAATATCATGTTTTGGCTTAAAATACCTGGTTTTGTGGTGAAAAACCACTGGAAATACAGCAGTGTCTGTAAGAAACAATCGTTTGGCAGGAAAGGCAGCAGTGTTTCAGCATAAAACAACTGCACTTTATAGCACTGTTCTGTCAGGAAACACAGCGATGTCTCTGCAAAAAACAATCACTTTTTGTGGCACTGTCTTGGCAGGAAACACGGCGATGTCTCAGCATTTTCTGGGACTATTCGGCCAGGTAAACACAGAGATGTCTTGGTAAAAAACAACCACCTTGGCACCGTGGCACTATCCCAACACGAAATGCAATAATTTCTCGGTAAAAAACAACTGATCTTTGTGGCACTGTCCTGAAAGGAAATGCAGCAATGTCTCAGCAAAAAACAACAGCATTTTGTGGCACTATCTTGGTAGGAAATGCAGCAATGGTAAAAGACAACCACTTTTCATGGCACTATCTTGGCAGGAAACTCAGCAATTTCTCAGCGAGAAACAATTGCTTTATGTAGCACTATTCTGTCAGGAAACACAGCGTTGTCTTGGTAAAAGACAACCTCTTTTCGTGGCACTGTTCTGACTGGAAATGCAATATTTTTTTTTATAACAACAACTGCTCTTTGTGGCACCATACCAGCAGGAAATGCAGTGATGTCGCAGTAAAAAAAACAGTTGCTTTTCATGACACTATCCTGACAGGAAACAGCGATTTCTCAGATAAAACAACTGCTTTTCTTGGCACTATCCCGGCAGAAAACACATCAGTGTCTCGCCATTTGTGGCCACCTTTGCCTGGTGGAAACGCAGCAATGGGTCACTAGAAAACAACCATGTTTGGGTAGTAAAAAGCTTCTGGAAGACGCAGCGATGAGTTGCTAAAAAACAACCAGTTTTTGTTGTTGGTTGGTTTTGAATAGTTGTCTGCCGTGGTCTGTAGCTTGGTGCGCGTTTCGCCTAGGTGTCACACTATCCGGTTTCCCCTTCACCTCCTGATGACAAAGTCAGCTACTACACTACACCACTTCAGAAACAGTGAGATGATACATATAAAATTTACAAATGTAACATCCGCAATTTTCAGAAACTTACAATGCCATCTTTTTTTCTTTTTTTTTTTGTTTTGCCGACTGGGCTAAACTGGGAGCCAGAAATACTGTTTTACATCATAAACAGTAAAATCCTCCTCACCAGCACAAAACGCACTAAGATGCAAACACTTGTTTAAATCAGATGATGGTGAATGTGTGGGCTTTGTATAAACCTCCTTGCATGTTGAGAATAAACATCTCATCATTCAGGTGGATCTTAATGTGTTTCTTACTATTGTTTTCGGATCGGTTCACAGTGAAATGAACCTTTGGAGTAAAGCTTGCTTTTCTGAAATATCTCACAGTGAATAGGAACATGTCCTGGACCACTGCCATCAGAGCCTCCTGCAACAATGAATAACCCAGCAGACAAACCATGTGGGAGGAGAGCAGAGACAGCTTTGCAGGAAAAGCCTTTGTCTTGTACTTGTATGTGCTCATCTGCTTTAAAGACACCCTCACAGTTAAGAAAAAAGTGTTGCGACCCCCCCATACGTCCAGTCCTATAGAGCTGGCATTAAGGCGTCAAAATTTGAAACATCAGAAATTTCCCTTGTCTATAGTTTCGGTACACTGTCATAGGTCAGTGCAGTGCTGTGCACAGACATTTTGTGGAGCAGGTGCTCAAGTGAAAAAAAAGGGCTTGTCTTCGACAATTTTTTTGTAAGCATGCAAAAAGATTTTTTTGTGCGCTGGCAAAGTGGGCCCATGAGGGGGTTTCTGTGTCTGCAGCAGAGGAGATCTTAAGCCTAAAGACATACACTACATTTGTGCACAGCAATGAGCAGGGGAGTGTCGGGACCTTTACTACATGCACTTAGCACTCATGACAGGCAACAACAAAGAAAACAGCGCCACATTGTTCATGCGTTAGTGCTCTATAAAATACCCATTTACAATCAACAAATCTTTACTCATAAGGAAGACACTGAATACATAAAATAATCAACCCACCAGTGTACCCTTTTAACCACAAAGTAGGTCTATGTTCAGTTACAACAATCGGGCTAAGTGTGTCCTACTCTCCTCACCTCACTTTATTCTCCATTGCTCTCTTTTGTTCTCCTTCTCTCATGTACTTCTCTTCTTCTTTCTTTTTCTAAATAGTCACATACTAGTTCTCATAATTATTCTCTAAATAAGCTTTAAATATGCTTAAAGAATGCCAGAGAGCAGACAAATGCAGTGCCTGCAGCTCCGTGCTCCTCCTCTCCTCCTCTGCACTCTTTTGCACACGTTGGTACAGCACCAAACCCCATTTTAGATTTGTTTAAATAAATGATCAAAGCCATGGTGTAGGAAATGTAAACAATATTTCAAATAGAGTTTTGGTTTAGAAAGACACACGGAAGTGGAAAAGCACTTAAGCGTCCCACTCCGCTCATACTGGGCAACTGTTGAACCTGAATCTGCCAAAGAGTTAGAGGAAGATTGTGTGATTTTACCTGCCTAAATTAGGCTGGCTTGATTGTGATGTTTAAATGCTGGTGTTATTTCACAACAGTGACAAGAATGCAGGGCAAGGGCAAGCACTATTGATACCTGGCTGTCCATGAAGGCAGGTCATGGAGACGTGGACTCTGCTCTGCAGTGGATTGTGTTCTACTATGAAAAGGGACCGGCAGGGGCTCGACTTGTGTCCATTAACTGTGGTGGCTGTGAAAGGGGAGGTTGAGGAGGGAGGGGTAAGGGCTCGACTCAAATGCAGTTGTCAGGCATACAACACACTTTCAGTTGAGCATGATGCCGTGGTCGAAATTTAAAAGCTGAAGTAAAAAAATCGAAAGAAAAAAATGCTTACAAAAAAGGCATTTTTCTATTCAGAGGCCAAAAGGGCATCTGCTTGAGCACCACCTGGGGTGTATCTGTGCACGTGCCTGGTTCAGTGCATTGATTATGGACGGCGAATCCAAACAGAGCCGTGCCAGTCCTCTGATCTTGAATTTAAAAAACGCTCATGCTGTTAAAGAGAATATGGGTAGAGCAATAAAAACAAAATACAGCCTGGCGAATGCTGAAAACATTGCTATGACCTGGGATTGAGGCCATAAACTCCAAAGTACAGTATCATACAGCACACAGAGCTGCTGAGCTTATGGATTTTTCACGAGGCTTTGAGGTCTGCTTAGTTTAGCTCTGCCTCTCCTCTCTCCTACCGCTAAACTCTACTTCCAATCAATCAACATGCAGTTTTTAAATTGTCATTATATTAAAACAAGTAATAACTCTTCATTAGTTTTTCAGGTAAACAATCACTTAAGGATTTGCATCTTAACAAGAGAAAATATTTTTTCTTACAAATGTGTCCATTTTTTTGGTTAGATTTTTTTCAACCACACAATTATTTTTTGACAGAAAACAAGGGAGAGAAAGATCCTTTAAAGGTCCAGATCGAAACCAGGGGCTTGCAGTTCATGATCCGTGTCTTTAAGAAGCTCTACAAGATTTTCAGAGCATATCCACGACGCCCATGTTGTCTGCACATGGCTCTCAAAATGGAGGTTGCCTAGCAGCTAATGGTGCTAATAACACAAACAGTGCTAAAAACGGCGACGGTGCTGACGGTGCTAATGGTGTTAATGGCAAAGTGGTGGCAATCAGCTAGCCAGTGGAACACACACACGAGAATAGATGTTTGCTGTTTCATTAATGCTCTGAATATCAGAGAGAGCTCTCTTAACATCTACCCCCAGCGGGTGCAGTGGTCCAGTTCTTTAGATATTGGACTCCATTTACCCTTTTCATCCTCTTTTTTCTCTTTGTCACCTGCAAGCTGTCACCATCTCACCAGCTTTCTTAGAGCTAAAGGAAAAGATTTAAGAAGCTTCAAGGTTTCTCTGTGGGAACCTTGTGTGGTAAAGAAAGCCCCTTTGAAACAGGACCCTACAAAACACCTGCCTTGCCAAACTCATGTCATCCCTTCTTCCTTTCCTTCACTTCATGACGCTGTCATCTCAAGAAAAATGACAATGTTTGTCTTTTCTTTAAAGTCCCACCACCTGTGTTTTACATTTAATTGACACATCCTAGCAGCTGTGTGAGATTTGTCTTTCATGAGCAAAGAAAGAAGGAACGTGATGTTCAAAAATGTTGTAAGTGGTCAATTTTTAGATGCAGTGACATATTTGTGGATTCGTTTGAAGGACTTGTTGGAGAGGAACCAAACACCTTATACATCCCATCATACCAGTCAATCATTCCATTTAAAATACATTTTTAAATATGTAGTTTATAATTTCTTATTCCTAAAAATTCACATTGTTACTTTGGCTTTGGAAGTGTAGTAAAAAGCCAGGCTAAGATGGATATTTTTTTCCCCTAACAGTGACTCTACATTTGACAGTCCTTGTCCTTCCCTGCTCAGTTTTCCCGGAGTTCTGTAGTCCTTGCTGGTTTTGTTCTAATGCACATTTCTGCTGCCAAACACAAATCAACGTACCGCTGTGACTCAGTCAGGGGCGGACTGCTCATATGAAGAGGCTTCATGCTTGTTATTTTGCATTCTCACATTTCTTCTCTGCAACTGCTGCCGAACAAACAATCCAACTTCAAGCATGGACTGCAGTTAATAAGACAACATCCACAGATGGAGTATACCCACCTGCATACATTCAACACACATTTTAACTGAACACACATCCATGCACTGAGACATGTAGGCTTAAGAATGTTAAATATTTAGTCAACCACAACAGCCTTAAAACACAAATCCATGACAAGGGTTGGGAAATATCTGGAAGGTTAAGCTCAGAAAATATTGTTGTTTTTTTTTTTGTTTTTTTTCAAATTTCAATATAAAAGTCAGGCCTTTAAATAGTGAATTTATTTGGGAAGTAAACATAAAAAAAATCCATACTTGGTCTTACAACATATGTATGAGCATGTACCTGTAACTACGTTCAGAGTGAAATCTTCCATCACATGTACAGATAATTTGCCAGCATGCCATTGACGAGGGAATCAGTAATGATACAACCCTCTGCATGCAGGGTGCATTCTCTTATAACATATGCAACTGTAACTACTGCACTGTCTGAGCCAAAGGACTGCATGCTTTCATGTAGTTTTTGATGATATGATAATTCATATATTTTGTATTTTTTAAATTAAATTTCAGTCAACCAACAAATAGTAGACTAAAGCAAAGTACACATTTTATAACTTGTTAACACACTTTGCTAGTTGTGAAAAACACACTTTATCTTGAAGTATAGTGAATTTGCGGTACTTGACATTTATTTTGAAGTGTCTTTCCCTGCTTTAGAGTCAGTGACTAACAGAGAGCTACTTAACTAGCTCGACGACATGGCCAAACGCAAGTACTACGCTGACTATATTAAACTGTGTGGACCTTAAAATGACTACGGACAAATCTGGATCCTGTGGTTGGACCAGCTGGGAACCACTGTTATAAAGCATTTATTTTATAAATAAGTCATTCAGTTTAAACCCCTAGCTTGTACTCTGCCAACATTGTTGGCTCAAATTTTTAATTAACCTCTATTTATTTTCTTTTTATTTGATAGAGACGATGCAATTTAACATGGCTCCAATACAGAGTACAGGACTGATGTGTTGTAAAGAGAGTTTATAGCTTTTGCTAATTTTCAACTCTTGTCCTTAGTCAGGCTTTTAAATGTAGCCCTAAAATGTTATTAAAAATATATAATTTAAAACATTATACAACCACAATACACTATTAACATGGAAGGCACATACAACAATACATATACGAAATGATACAATACGAAACGATATGATACGATACGATACAATATACTTTATTGTCCCCGTAGGGAAATTTGTTTTGGACACATCGCACATTACAAGATATTGCACATACCAATACATAACACATATTGCACATACCCTGTGATTAAAAACACCATGAAAGTATTGCACAATCCCTGCAGCCTCAAACAGCAGTATATAAAAGTTTAATGGAGGTAGGAACAAATTAATTCTTACATCGGTTTTAAATGAATTTTAAAGTACACATACCACAATACACCAGTAGTTTGTTAGTTAGTTCACTTTATTGTCCACAATGTGGAAATTTGTCTTTGGTCTTACAAATTTCACAACAACAACAATAGCAACAACAACAACAGACATATCCATGATCATCCCTTAAACAGTGTACAGAGAAAAATACAAAAATACATCCCCACACCCACAGATAATAGAGGCTACCTACTCTAACAAAAATAGGAGTCTAATTTTTGTTAGAGTAGGTAGCCTCTACTCTTACACTAAAGCCACTTAAAAGTTTGAGCACATTTAGCAGGTACAGCTTTCCCCATCGGTTAAAAATTCATGGATTATGTCTACTTCTGATATGGTTTAAGGTTTGTTTCTATTTGTATATGGCATAGGAAATACAGCATAAATAACACAAGCAAATAACCACTATATTGCAATTTTGTTCCAGCTACTTCTTGTAAATTCCTGTAAACAGAAAGTTTCCACTTTGAGTATTTCCAGGATTTTGCATCCCTAGCTGTAAAAAGCTGCAGCATCTGATACACATTATACATGTAGTTCACCCACACTGTGGTGGAAAAAGTAGCTTCATCTGTATTGAAAGTACTATCCTCCCAGAGTGTTTCAATTAGAGAGACTTCACTTCTCCTCCTAAACATGTTTGCATAAGTATTTGGAAGTTTAGACTGGAGGCTTCATCTCTGAGTGTAGCCAGATGTTGGGCTAATTGAAAATTGAGAGACATCACCCTGAACGGAGGAAATGGGGGGAACCTGCAGAGTCCTGCAGGGAGTCGGCTGTGAAGGTAAATTGCTGCTGATTTGCACCTAGCACTAGCTCCCAGAAAGAAAGTAGCAGCTGTAGCATTCAGATGGTAGAAACTGGTGAAGGTGAATGGAAATGGCTGACCACGTGGCGGCCGTCCAGATCGCTCTCTCTCAGAGAACTGAAGTGGAAAAACATAGCAGATGGGAGGCCAGTAAAACTGAAAACAAAACAATGAGAGAATTACAGTATTTAGTTTGAAGTAAGATTGCCAATGGCTCACTTGGTAAAGGCATGTAATATATTACAATAACCAAAAACAATAGCAAAGCAGAGAGGACTGTGGACATCTGTGCCATTTGCTCTCTCTGTTGTGTCGTTTCCCAACAACTCCTACATACAACTTCGACCTCATATATTTGGAAATTAAATTTAAAACTGATCATTTCCTGCAACTTCAATATGATTTAAATTTAAATATTTCATCCTTTAATCTTTACATTTGCAGGGTGATAAGACAACATTAGTGTTTGTGTTGTATCCTTATAGTACAGTAGTAGCAGCTTCCTAAAGCTTCCGACTTCCTACCATGGTTTGGTTGCAGCTTCCCTGAAGGGTCGCAGCAGTAAGCCCATACTAACCTCCAGCTTCATAAAATCCAACATGATGGTTTGTTTTCTCCAACCAGGAGTTACAAAGGTGCTCCCTCATCACTGCTCAATCTGGGTGCAGCAGGGAGTTCCAAAACAGTATTGATGCTTGGGAATCCTTTACTGTAAGTTATCTCATGTTGTAAAGCGGCCCGCTGCATGGATAATCAGTATCTGTTGCACACATGGGTGCAGCTAAAGATCTGCTAGAACATGCACACAGTGCCACAAGTTCTAGAAACTGAAAGATGATGTTAAAAATATGTTTTCTGTGAAAACTTATTTCAAATGTTGATGTATCACACATAGGATTGCAGCGATATACGGGATTTAAGGTTTACCTCGGTGTAAAAGTTGACGGTTATCATACTGTATATTTGCTAAGATATTGAAAAAAAAAACAAAAAACAACTGGATGGAGAATCTCACCTTTATTTTAATTATTTTTAAGGGGAGACTTTTTACACATAGTTCCATAAACAAAATGGTTTCAAGTTTCACTTGACCTTTTGCTAAGCCCCACCCCTTTGTGATCCAAGCTGTCAGAGTAAGCATGGAGCCCACACTGTAACTAACTGCACCCCCTGAAGAAATATTATCATATTTTTGGAGAAATGAAACAGTGATTCCAGAGAGAAGCAGACAGAGGGGTCTACAGTCTGTGTTTGAAGGATATATCCAGGATGTCA